>JBAIZL010000005.1:228399868-228512368 GCA_036971475.1 Prosapia bicincta
CAGAGTGTTTAGTAAACTATAAAAACTATAATTAAATAGTACTTAACTAAGTGAATACGTAATGGCTTACTGGCTGACGTGTTTCAAAACATTCGCTCCTATTACGAAGCTAACTAACCCTCTACAGTAGGAGTAGAAGGTTAGCTTCGTAAAAGGAACGAATGTTTTGAAACGCGCCAGCAAGTAAGCAACTACGTATTCACTTAGTTAAGTATTTTTAAAATTAGTAAAAAAAATATGTTTAATGGTTCCAAAATTTCCTTCCTTTAAAAAAAAATTTGAACAAGGTAAAAATAATTTTTTTTTACAGTACATAGAGGCTTAAATACATAGAGGTTATACAGTATTAGAAATACAAACGCGGAAAACACAATCGAATTTAGAAATTCTTTTTTTATGAAAAAGCTGTTTTTGTATCATTGCTTTGAAAGATAACATAACTAAATATTATTTAGCCAGAGAAAATTTGTCCTCAATACGCTAAAAGAGACTAAAACCAAATGCCTTTATACAGAACTAGGCAAAATACATAATCAATTTCGAAAGCCCCGAGTTTGTTACACACATTAAAGGTATATCGAAAATGTAGGTATGAAAAATAAGTAAAGAATAGTTTTGTTAACCAACGATTTACGTGTGTGTAGTACTTTGATAGACTGTTGTTTTTGTTTACACAAATGAAAATTTGTATTAGAGGAAGTGGATATGTAACTATACCGATTCTCTCAAGTGTTTCTAACACTGTAGGTGTATCGGCTGAGGCACCAACTAATATATGCGGTAATCTCAACTAAAGGCTTTAGCTACGAGATTATACAATTGCTGCAACATTGTGGGCAATTGGGTTGACAGGAATGGCATCAAACCTTTTATACAAGCACTAGCTGTGAGATTTTATAGATATCATAAAGTGTTGCTAACCTGTGAGCGTTTCAACAGACACGAAAATGTCAAATAGTTTTTACACTTTGTTGTATCAACTTGAAAAAAAAAACCATTACTTACTGATTTGTTTGCCAAATTAATACCAAAACGTGTAATTATAGAAAAACCTCAAGATGTACAACACAAAATAGTTTTTAAATTTTGCATCTACGAGAACATACGGATGCTATAAACTGTTGGAGGCCTTTGAGTGTGAGTTAATACGAAACAAGTTATCTTTTTTAAAGCTATAACAGTTTGATGATACATCTACAGATAGTCATACACAGATGATCAATACATCTGAGATAATCTACAGTTTTCAAGCCCTGCGGTACAGTTACCGCAATTAGTTTGACAAGAACTATGTAAAATGTTTTTAACAGCTGTAGCTATGACATTTTACAGATGACTTAAAGGTATTTAAAGAATTATTGACATTTTTGAATTAACACGAATGACGTAAAACACGGATGACGTATCTATAAACTTATACAGATGTCCTGAATCTATCAGGTGTTGCAAGCTATTTTGGTGATTGTATTGACAGGAATGACGACAAATATGTTCTAAGAAACTGTATGTGTGCCAGTATACAAATGTGTTGAATATTGGTTGACGGAAATGACGTCTAACCGTTTTAAAAGATACAGCTTTGGGATTACACAGATGATTTAATTCTTGTGAGTAGCGTGGGTTTTGTGTTAATACGAATGACGTCAACTTGTTTTTCAAGCTCTACCTATTAGATTATACAGATATCTTGAAGAGTTGCGAGCTCTGTCGGTGCTTCTGTTGACACGTATGACGTCATATCGTTTTTGAAGTTCTACCTATTACATTACATAGGTATCTTGAAGAGTTGCGAGCTCTGTCGGTGTTTCTGTTGACACGTATGACGTCATATCGTTTTTGAAGTTCTACCTATTAGATTACATAGGTATCTTGAAGAGTTGCGAGCGCTGTCGGTGTTTCTGTTGACACGTATGACGTCATATCGTTTTTGAAGTTCTACCTATTAGATTACATAGGTATCTTGAAGAGTTGCGAGCGCTGTCGGTGTTTCTGTTGACACGTATGACGTCATATCGTTTTTGAAGTTCTACCTATTAGATTACATAGGTATCTTGAAGAGTTGCGAGCGCTGTCGGTGTTTCTGTTGACACGTATGACGTCATATCGTTTTTGAAGTTCTACCTATTAGATTACATAGGTATCTTGAAGAGTTGCGAGCGCTGTCGGTGTTTCTGTTGACACGTATGACGTCATATCGTTTTTGAAGTTCTACCTATTAGATTACATAGGTATCTTGAAGAGTTGCGAGCGCTGTCGGTGTTTCTGTTGACACGTATGACGTCATATCGTTTTTGAAGTTCTACCTATTAGATTACATAGGTATCTTGAAGAGTTGCGAGCGCTGTCGGTGTTTCTGTTGACACGTATGACGTCATATCGTTTTTGAAGTTCTACCTATTAGATTACATAGGTATCTTGAAGAGTTGCGAGCTCTGTCGGTGTTTCTGTTGACACGTATGACGTCATATCGTTTTTGAAGTTCTACCTATTAGATTACATAGGTATCTTGAAGAGTTGCGAGCGCTGTATGTGTTTCTGTTGACACGTATGACGTCATATCGTTTTTGAAGTTCTACCTATTAGATTACATAGGTATCTTGAAGAGTTGCGAGCGCTGTCGGTGTTTCTGTTGACACGTATGACGTCATATCGTTTTTGAAGTTCTACCTATTAGATTACATAGCTATCTTGAAGAGTTGCGAGCTCTGTCGGTGTTTCTGTTGACACGTATGACGTCATATCGTTTTTGAAGTTCTACCTATTAGATTACATAGGTATCTTGAAGAGTTGCGAGCGCTGTTGGTGCTTCTGTTGACACGTATGACGTCATATCGTTTTTGAAGTTCTACCTATTAGATTACATAGGTATCTTGAAGAGTTGCGAGCTCTGTCGGTGTTTCTGTTGACACGTATGACGTCATATCGTTTTTGAAGTTCTACCTATTAGATTACACAGGTATCTTGAAGAGTTGCGAGCGCTGTCGGTGTTTCTGTTGACACGTATGACGTCATATCGTTTTTGAAGTTCTACCTATTAGATTACATAGGTATCTTGAAGAGTTGCGAGCGCTGTCGGTGTTTCTGTTGACACGTATGACGTCATATCGTTTTTGAAGTTCTACCTATTAGATTACATAGGTATCTTGAAGAGTTGCGAGCTCTGTCGGTGTTTCTGTTGACACGTATGACGTCATATCGTTTTGAAGTTCTACCTATTAGATTACATAGGTATCTTGAAGGGTTGCGAGCTCTGTCGGTGTTTCTGTTGACACGTATGACGTCATATCGTTTTTGAAGTTCTACCTATTAGATTACATAGGTATCTTGAAGAGTTGCGAGCTCTGTCGGTGTTGCTGTTGACACGTATGACGTCATATCGTTTTTGAAGTTCTACCTATTAGATTACATAGGTATCTTGAAGAGTTGCGAGCTCTGTCGGTGCTTCTGTTGACACGTATGACGTCATATCGTTTTTGAAGTTCTACCTATTAGATTACATAGGTATCTTGAAGGGTTGCGAGCTCTGTCGGTGTTTCTGTTGACACGTATGACGTCATATCGTTTTTGAAGTTCTACCTATTAGATTACATAGGTATCTTGAAGAGTTGCGAGCTCTGTCGGTGTTTCTGTTGACACGTATGACGTCATATCGTTTTTGAAGTTCTACCTATTAGATTACATAGGTATCTTGAAGAGTTGCGAGCTCTGTCGGTGCTTCTGTTGACACGTATGACGTCATATCGTTTCTGAAGTTCTACCTATTAGATTACATAGGTATCTTGAAGGGTTGCGAGCTCTGTCGGTGTTTCTGTTGACACGTATGACGTCATATCGTTTTTGAAGTTCTACCTATTAGATTACATAGGTATCTTGAAGAGTTGCGAGCTCTGTCGGTGTTTCTGTTGACACGTATGACGTCATATCGTTTTTGAAGTTCTACCTATTAGATTACATAAGTATCTTGAAGGGTTGCGAGCTCTGTCGGTGTTTCTGTTGACACGTATGACGTCATATCGTTTTTGAAGTTCTACCTATTAGATTACATAGGTATCTTGAAGAGTTGCGAGCTCTGTCGGTGTTTCTGTTGACACGTATGACGTCATATCGTTTTTGAAGTTCTACCTATTAGATTACATAGGTATCTTGAAGAGTTGCGAGCGCTGTCGGTGTTTCTGTTGACACGTATGACGTCATATCGCTTTTGAAGTTCTACCTATTAGATTACATAGGTATCTTGAAGGGTTGCGAGCGCTGTCGGTGTTTCTGTTGACACGTATGACGTCATATCGTTTTTGAAGTTCTACCTATTAGATTACATAGGTATCTTGAAGGGTTGCGAGCTCTGTCGGTGTTTCTGTTGACACGTATGACGTCATATCGTTTTTGAAGTTCTACCTATTAGATTACATAGGTATCTTGAAGAGTTGCGAGCTCTGTCGGTGTTGCTGTTGACACGTATGACGTCATATGGTTTTTGAAGTTCTACCTATTAGATTACATAGGTATCTTGAAGAGTTGCGAGCTCTGTCGGTGCTTCTGTTGACACGTATGACGTCATATCGTTTTTGCAGTTCTACCTATTAGATTACATAGGTATCTTGAAGGGTTGCGAGCTCTGTCGGTGTTTCTGTTGACACGTATGACGTCATATCGTTTTTGAAGTTCTACCTATTAGATTACATAGGTATCTTGAAGAGTTGCGAGCTCTGTCGGTGTTTCTGTTGACACGTATGACGTCATATCGTTTTTGAAGTTCTACCTATTAGATTACATAGGTATCTTGAAGAGTTGCGAGCTCTGTCGGTGCTTCTGTTGACACGTATGACGTCATATCGTTTCTGAAGTTCTACCTATTAGATTACATAGGTATCTTGAAGGGTTGCGAGCTCTGTCGGTGTTTCTGTTGACACGTATAACGTCATATCGTTTTTGAAGTTCTACCTATTAGATTACATAGGTATCTTGAAGAGTTGCGAGCTCTGTCGGTGTTTCTGTTGACACGTATGACGTCATATCGTTTTTGAAGTTCTACCTATTAGATTACATAGGTATCTTGAAGGGTTGCGAGCTCTGTCGGTGTTTCTGTTGACACGTATGACGTCATATCGTTTTTGAAGTTCTACCTATTAGATTACATAGGTATCTTGAAGAGTTGCGAGCGCTGTCGGTGTTTCTGTTGACACGTATGACGTCATATCGTTTTTGAAGTTCTACCTATTAGATTACATAGGTATCTTGAAGAGTTGCGAGCTCTGTCGGTGTTTCTGTTGACACGTATGACGTCATATCGTTTTTGAAGTTCTACCTATTAGATTACATAGGTATCTTAAAGAGTTGCGAGCTCTGTCGGTGTTTCTGTTGACACGTATGACGTCATATCGTTTTTGAAGTTCTACCTATTAGATTACATAGGTATCTTGAAGAGTTGCGAGCGCTGTCGGTGTTTCTGTTGACACGTATGACGTAATATCGTTTTTGAAGATCTACCTATTAGATTACATAGGTATCTTGAAGAGTTGCGAGCGATGTCGGTGTTTCTGTTGACACGTATGACGTAATATCGTTTTTGAAGTTCTACCTATTAGATTACATAGGTATCTTGAAGAGTTGCGAGCTCTGTCGGTGTTTCTGTTGCACGTATGACGTCATATCGTTTTTGAAGTTCTACCTATTAGATTACATAGGTATCTTGAAGGGTTGCGAGCTCTGTCGGTGTTTCTGTTGACACGTATGACGTCATATCGATTTTGAAGTTCTACCTATTAGATTACATAGGTATCTTGAAGAGTTGCGAGCTCTGTCGGTGTTTCTGTTGACACGTATGACGTCATATCGTTTTTGAAGTTCTACCTATTAGATTACATAGGTATCTTGAAGAGTTGCGAGCTCTGTCGGTGCTTCTGTTGACACGTATGACGTCATATCGTTTTTGAAGTTCTACCTATTAGATTACATAGGTATCTTGAAGGGTTGCGAGCTCTGTCGGTGTTTCTGTTGACACGTATGACGTCATATCGTTTTTGAAGTTCTACCTATTAGATTACATAGGTATCTTGAAGAGTTGCGAGCTCTGTCGGTGTTTCTGTTGACACGTATGACGTCATATCGTTTTTGAAGTTCTACCTATTAGATTACATAGGTATCTTAAAGGGTTGCGAGCTCTGTCGGTGTTTCTGTTGACACGTATGACGTCATATCGTTTTTGAAGTTCTACCTATTAGATTACATAGGTATCTTGAAGAGTTGCGAGCTCTGTCGGTGTTTCTGTTGACACGTATGACGTCATATCGTTTTTGAAGTTCTACCTATTAGATTACATAGGTATCTTGAAGAGTTGCGAGCTCTGTCGGTGTTTCTGTTGACACGTATGACGTCATATCGTTTTTGAAGTTCTACCTATTAGATTACATAGGTATCTTGAAGAGTTGCGAGCTCTGTCGGTGTTTCTGTTGACACGTATGACGTCATATCGTTTTTGAAGTTCTACCTATTAGATTACATAGGTATCTTGAAGAGTTGCGAGCGCTGTCGGTGTTTCTGTTGACACGTATGACGTCATATCGTTTTTGAAGTTCTACCTATTAGATTACATAGGTATCTTGAGGGGTTGCGAGCGCTGTCGGTGTTTCTGTTGACACGTATGACGTCATATCGTTTTTGAAGTTCTACCTATTAGATTACATAGGTATCTTGAGGAGTTGCGAGCTCTGTCGGTGTTTCTGTTGACACGTATGACGTCATATCGTTTTTGAAGTTCTACCTATTAGATTACATAGGTATCTTGAAGAGTTGCGAGCTCTGTCGGTGCTTCTGTTGACACGTATGACGTCATATCGTTTTTGAAGTTCTACCTATTAGATTACATAGGTATCTTGAAGGGTTGCGAGCTCTGTCGGTGTTTCTGTTGACACGTATGACGTCATATCGTTTTTGAAGTTCTACCTATTAGATTACATAGGTATCTTGAAGAGTTGCGAGCTCTGTCGGTGTTTCTGTTGACACGTATGACGTCATATCGTTTTTGAAGTTCTACCTATTAGATTACATAGGTATCTTGAAGAGTTGCGAGCGCTGTCGGTGTTTCTGTTGACACGTATGACGTCATATCGTTTTTGAAGTTCTACCTATTAGATTACACAGGTATCTTGAAGAGTTGCGAGCTCTGTCGGTGTTTCTGTTGACACGTATGACGTCATATCGTTTTTGAAGTTCTACCTATTAGATTACATAGGTATCTTGAAGAGTTGCGAGCGCTGTCGGTGTTTCTGTTGACACGTATGACGTAATATCGTTTTTGAAGTGCTACCTATTAGATTACATAGGTATCTTGAAGAGTTGCGAGCGATGTCGGTGTTTCTGTTGACACGTATGACGTCATATCGTTTTTGAAGTTCTACCTATTAGATTACATAGGTATCTTGAAGATTTGCGAGCTCTGTCGGTGTTTCTGTTGCACGTATAACGTCATATCGTTTTTGAAGTTCTACCTATTAGATTACATAGGTATCTTGAAGGGTTGCGAGCTCTGTCGGTGTTTCTGTTGACACGTATGACGTCATATCGTTTTTGAAGTTCTACCTATTAGATTACATAGGTATCTTGAAGAGTTGCGAGCTCTGTCGGTGTTTCTGTTGACACGTATGACGTCATATCGTTTTTGAAGTTCTACCTATTAGATTACATAGGTATCTTGAAGAGTTGCGAGCTCTGTCGGTGCTTCTGTTGACACGTATGACGTCATATCGTTTTTGAAGTTCTACCTATTAGATTACATAGGTATCTTGAAGGGTTGCGAGCTCTGTCGGTGTTTCTGTTGACACGTATGACGTCATATCGTTTTTGAAGTTCTACCTATTAGATTACATAGGTATCTTGAAGAGTTGCGAGCTCTGTCGGTGTTTCTGTTGACACGTATAACGTCATATCGTTTTTGAAGTTCTACCTATTACATTACATAGGTATCTTGAAGAGTTGCGAGCTCTGTCGGTGCTTCTGTTGACACGTATGACGTCATATCGTTTTTGAAGTTCTACCTATTAGATTACATAGGTATCTTGAAGGGTTGCGAGCTCTGTCGGTGTTTCTGTTGACACGTATGACGTCATATCGTTTTTGAAGTTCTACCTATTAGATTACATAGGTATCTTGAAGAGTTGCGAGCTCTGTCGGTGTTTCTGTTGACACGTATGACGTCATATCGTTTTTGAAGTTCTACCTATTAGATTACATAGGTATCTTAAAGAGTTGCGAGCTCTGTCGGTGTTTCTGTTGACACGTATGACGTCATATCGTTTTTGAAGTTCTACCTATTAGATTACATAGGTATCTTGAAGAGTTGCGAGCTCTGTCGGTGTTTCTGTTGACACGTATGACGTCATATCGTTTTTGAAGTTCTACCTATTAGATTACATAGGTATCTTGAAGAGTTGCGAGCGCTGTCGGTGTTTCTGTTGACACGTATGACGTCATATCGTTTTTGAAGTTCTACCTATTAGATTACATAGGTATCTTGAGGAGTTGCGAGCGCTGTCGGTGTTTCTGTTGACACGTATGACGTCATATCGTTTTTGAAGTTCTACCTATTAGATTACATAGGTATCTTGAAGAGTTGCGAGCGCTGTCGGTGTTTCTGTTGACACGTATGACGTCATATCGTTTTTGAAGTTCTACCTATTAGATTACATAGGTATCTTGAAGAGTTACGAGCGCTGTCGGTGTTTCTGTTGACACGTATGACGTCATATCGTTTTTGAAGTTCTACCTATTAGATTACATAGGTATCTTGAAGAGTTGCGAGCGCTGTCGGTGTTTCTGTTGACACGTATGACGTCATATCGTTTCTGAAGTTCTACCTATTAGATTACATAGGTATCTTGAAGGGTTGCGAGCTCTGTCGGTGTTTCTGTTGACACGTATGACGTCATATCGTTTTTGAAGTTCTACCTATTAGATTACATAGGTATCTTGAAGGGTTGCGAGCTCTGTCGGTGTTTCTGTTGACACGTATGACGTCATATCGTTTTTGAAGTTCTACCTATTAGATTACATAGGTATCTTGAAGAGTTGCGAGCTCTGTCGGTGTTTCTGTTGACACGTATGACGTCATATCGTTTTTGAAGTTCTACCTATTAGATTACATAAGTATCTTGAAGAGTTGCGAGCTCTGTCGGTGCTTCTGTTGACACGTATGACGTCATATCGTTTTTGAAGTTCTACCTATTAGATTACATAGGTATCTTGAAGGGTTGCGAGCTCTGTCGGTGTTTCTGTTGACACGTATGACGTCATATCGTTTTTGAAGTTCTACCTATTAGATTACATAGGTATCTTGAAGAGTTGCGAGCTCTGTCGGTGTTTCTGTTGACACGTATAACGTCATATCGTTTATGAAGTTCTACCTATTACATTACATAGGTATCTTGAAGAGTTGCGAGCTCTGTCGGTGCTTCTGTTGACACGTATGACGTCATATCGTTTTTGAAGTTCTACCTATTAGATTACATAGGTATCTTGAAGAGTTGCGAGCTCTGTCGGTGTTTCTGTTGACACGTATGACGTCATATCGTTTTTGAAGTTCTACCTATTAGATTACATAGGTATCTTAAAGAGTTGCGAGCTCTGTCGGTGTTTCTGTTGACACGTATGACGTCATATCGTTTTTGAAGTTCTACCTATTAGATTACATAGGTATCTTGAAGAGTTGCGAGCTCTGTCGGTGTTTCTGTTGACACGTATGACGTCATATCGTTTTTGAAGTTCTACCTATTAGATTACATAGGTATCTTGAAGAGTTGCGAGCGCTGTCGGTGTTTCTGTTGACACGTATGACGTCATATCGTTTTTGAAGTTCTACCTATTAGATTACATAGGTATCTTGAGGAGTTGCGAGCGCTGTCGGTGTTTCTGTTGACACGTATGACGTCATATCGTTTTTGAAGTTCTACCTATTAGATTACATAGGTATCTTGAAGAGTTGCGAGCGCTGTCGGTGTTTCTGTTGACACGTATGACGTCATATCGTTTTTGAAGTTCTACCTATTAGATTACATAGGTATCTTGAAGGGTTGCGAGCTCTGTCGGTGTTTCTGTTGACACGTATGACGTCATATCGTTTTTGAAGTTCTACCTATTAGATTACATAGGTATCTTGAAGGGTTGCGAGCTCTGTCGGTGTTTCTGTTGACACGTATGACGTAATATCGTTTTTGAAGTTCTACCTATTAGATTACATAGGTATCTTGAAGAGTTGCGAGCGATGTCGGTGTTTCTGTTGACACGTATGACGTAATATCGTTTTTGAAGTTCTACCTATTAGATTACATAGGTATCTTGAAGAGTTGCGAGCTCTGTCGGTGTTTCTGTTGCACGTATGACGTCATATCGTTTTTGAAGTTCTACCTATTAGATTACATAGGTATCTTGAAGGGTTGCGAGCTCTGTCGGTGTTTCTGTTGACACGTATGACGTCATATCGTTTTTGAAGTTCTACCTATTAGATTACATAGGTATCTTGAAGAGTTGCGAGCTCTGTCGGTGCTTCTGTTGACACGTATGACGTCATATCGTTTTTGAAGTTCTACCTATTAGATTACATAGGTATCTTGAAGGGTTTCGAGCTCTGTCGGTGTTTCTGTTGACACGTATGACGTCATATCGTTTTTGAAGTTCTACCTATTAGATTACATAGGTATCTTGAAGAGTTGCGAGCTCTGTCGGTGTTTCTGTTGACACGTATGACGTCATATCGTTTTTGAAGTTCTACCTATTAGATTACATAGGTATCTTGAAGAGTTGCGAGCTCTGTCGGTGCTTCTGTGTACACGTATGACGTCATATCGTTTTTGAAGTTCTACCTATTACATTACATAGGTATCTTAAGAGGTTGCGAGCTCTGTCGGTGTTTCTGTTGACACGTATGACGTCATATCGTTTTTGAAGTTCTACCTATTAGATTACATAGGTATCTTGAAGAGTTGCGAGCTCTGTCGGTGTTTCTGTTGACACGTATGACGTCATATCGTTTTTGAAGTTCTACCTATTAGATTACATAGGTATCTTGAAGAGTTGCGAGCTCTGTCGGTGTTTCCGTTGACACGTATGACGTCATATCGTTTTTGAAGTTCTACCTATTAGATTACATAGGTATCTTGAAGAGTTGCGAGCTCTGTCGGTTTTTCTGTTGACACGTATGACGTCATATCGTTTTTGAAGTTCTACCTATTAGATTACATAGGTATCTTGAAGAGTTGCGAGCGCTGTCGGTGTTTCTGTTGACACGTATGACGACATATCGTTTTTGAAGTTCTACCTATTAGATTACATAGGTATCTTGAGGAGTTGCGAGCGCTGTCGGTGTTTCTGTTGACACGTATGACGTCATATCGTTTTTGAAGTTCTACCTATTAGATTACATAGGTATCTTGAAGAGTTGCGAGCTCTGTCGGTGCTTCTGTTGACACGTATGACGTCATATCGTTTTTGAAGTTCTAAATATTAGATTACATAGGTATCTTGAAGGGTTGCGAGCTCTGTCGGTGTTTCTGTTGACACGTATGACGTCATATCGTTTTTGAAGTTCTACCTATTAGATTACATAGGTATCTTGAAGAGTTGCGAGCTCTGTCGGTGTTTCTGTTGACACGTATGACGTCATATCGTTTTTGAAGTTCTACCTATTAGATTACATAGGTATCTTGAAGAGTTGCGAGCGCTGTCGGTGTTTCTGTTGACACGTATGACGTCATATCGTTTTTGAAGTTCTACCTATTAGATTACATAGGTATCTTGAAGAGTTGCGAGCTCTGTCGGTGTTTCTGTTGACACGTATGACGTCATATCGTTTTTGAAGTTCTACCTATTAGATTACATAGGTATCTTGAAGAGTTGCGAGCGCTGTCGGTGTTTCTGTTGACACGTATGACGTAATTTCGTTTTTGAAGTTCTACCTATTAGATTACATAGGTATCTTGAAGAGTTGCGAGCGATGTCGGTGTTTCTGTTGACACGTATGACGTCATATCGTTTTTGAAGTTCTACCTATTAGATTACATAGGTATCTTGAAGAGTTGCGAGCTCTGTCGGTGTTTCTGTTGACACGTATGACGTCATATCGTTTTTGAAGTTCTACCTATTAGATTACATAGGTATCTTGAAGAGTTGCGAGCGCTGTCGGTGTTTCTGTTGACACGTATGACGTCATATCGTTTTTGAAGTTCTACCTATTAGATTACATAGGTATCTTGAAGAGTTGCGAGCTCTGTCGGTGTTTCTGTTGACACGTATAACGTCATATCGTTTTTGAAGTTCTACCTATTACATTACATAGGTATCTTGAAGAGTTACGAGCTCTGTCGGTGCTTCTGTTGACACGTATGACGTCATATCGTTTTTGAAGTTCTACCTATTAGATTACATAGGTATCTTGAAGGGTTGCGAGCTCTGTCGGTGTTTCTGTTGACACGTATGACGTCATATCGTTTTTGAAGTTCTACCTATTAGATTACATAGGTATCTTGAAGAGTTGCGAGCTCTGTCGGTGTTTCTGTTGACACGTATGACGTCATATCGTTTTTGAAGTTCTACCTATTAGATTACATAGGTATCTTAAAGAGTTGCGAGCTCTGTCGGTGTTTCTGTTGACACGTATGACGTCATATCGTTTTTGAAGTTCTACCTATTAGATTACATAGGTATCTTGAAGAGTTGCGAGCTCTGTCGGTGTTTCTGTTGACACGTATGACGACATATCGTTTTTGAAGTTCTACCTATTAGATTACATAGGTATCTTGAAGAGTTGCGAGCGCTGTCGGTGTTTCTGTTGACACGTATGACGTCATATCGTTTTTGAAGTTCTACCTATTAGATTACATAGGTATCTTGAGGAGTTGCGAGCGCTGTCGGTGTTTCTGTTGACACGTATGACGTCATATCGTTTTTGAAGTTCTACCTATTAGATTACATAGGTATCTTGAAGAGTTGCGAGCGCTGTCGGTGTTTCTGTTGACACGTATGACGTCATATCGTTTTTGAAGTTCTACCTATTAGATTACATAGGTATCTTGAAGAGTTACGAGCGCTGTCGGTGTTTCTGTTGACACGTATGACGTCATATCGTTTTTGAAGTTCTACCTATTAGATTACATAGGTATCTTGAAGAGTTGCGAGCGCTGTCGGTGTTTCTGTTGACACGTATGACGTCATATCGTTTCTGAAGTTCTACCTATTAGATTACATAGGTATCTTGAAGGGTTGCGAGCTCTGTCGGTGTTTCTGTTGACACGTATGACGTCATATCGTTTTTGAAGTTCTACCTATTAGATTACATAGGTATCTTGAAGGGTTGCGAGCTCTGTCGGTGTTTCTGTTGACACGTATGACGTCATATCGTTTTTGAAGTTCTACCTATTAGATTACATAGGTATCTTGAAGAGTTGCGAGCGCTGTCGGTGTTTCTGTTGACACGTATGACGTCATATCGTTTTTGAAGTTCTACCTATTAGATTACATAGGTATCTTGAAGGGTTGCGAGCTCTGTCGGTGTTTCTGTTGACACGTATGACGTCATATCGTTTTTGAAGTTCTACCTATTAGATTACATAGGTATCTTGAAGGGTTGCGAGCTCTGTCGGTGTTTCTGTTGACACGTATGACGTCATATCGTTTTTGAAGTTCTACCTATTAGATTACATAGGTATCTTGAAGAGTTTCGAGCGCTGTCGGAGTTTCTGTTGACACGTATGACGTCATATCGTTTTTGAAGTTCTACCTATTAGATTACATAGGTATCTTGAAGAGTTGCGAGCTCTGTCGGTGCTTCTGTTGACACGTATGACGTCATATCGTTTTTGAAGTTCTACCTATTAGATTACATAGGTATCTTGAAGGGTTTCGAGCTATGTCGGTGTTTCTGTTGACACGTATGACGTCATATCGTTTTTGAAGTTCTACCTATTAGATTACATAGGTATCTTGAAGAGTTGCGAGCTCTGTCGGTGTTTCTGTTGACACGTATGACGTCATATCGTTTTTGAAGTTCTACCTATTAGATTACATAGGTATCTTGAAGAGTTGCGAGCTCTGTCAGTGCTTCTGTGTACACGTATGACGTCATATCGTTTTTGAAGTTCTACCTATTAGATTACATAGGTATCTTAAAGGGTTGCGAGCTCTGTCGGTGTTTCTGTTGACACGTATGACGTCATATCGTTTTTGAAGTTCTACCTATTAGATTACATAGGTATCTTGAAGAGTTGCGAGCTCTGTCGGTGTTTCTGTTGACACGTATGACGTCATATCGTTTTTGAAGTTCTACCTATTAGATTACATAGGTATCTTGAAGAGTTGCGAGCTCTGTCGGTGTTTCTGTTGACACGTATGACGTCATATCGTTTTTGAAGTTCTACCTATTAGATTACATAGGTATCTTGAAGATTTGCGAGCTCTGTCGGTGTTTCTGTTGACACGTATGACGTCATATCGTTTTTGAAGTTCTACCTATTAGATTACATAGGTATCTTGAAGAGTTGCGAGCGCTGTCGGTGTTTCTGTTGACACGTATGACGACATATCGTTTTTGAAGTTCTACCTATTAGATTACATAGGTATCTTGAGGAGTTGCAAGCGCTGTCGGTGTTTCTGTTGACACGTATGACGTCATATCGTTTTTGAAGTTCTACATATTAGATTACATAGGTATCTTGAAGGGTTGCGAGCTCTGTCGGTGTTTCTGTTGACACGTATGACGTCATATCGTTTTTGAAGTTCTACCTATTAGATTACATAGGTATCTTGAAGAGTTGCGAGCTCTGTCGGTGTTTCTGTTGACACGTATGACGTCATATCGTTTTTGAAGTTCTACCTATTAGATTACATAGGTATCTTGAAGAGTTGCGAGCGCTGTCGGTGTTTCTGTTGACACGTATGACGTCATATCGTTTTTGAAGTTCTACCTATTAGATTACATAGGTATCATGAAGAGTTGCGAGCTCTGTCGGTGTTTCTGTTGCACGTATGACGTCATATCGTTTTTGAAGTTCTACCTATTAGATTACATAGGTATCTTGAAGGGTTGCGAGCTCTGTCGGTGATTCTGTTGACACGTATGACGTCATATCGTTTTTGAAGTTCTACCTATTAGATTACATAGGTATCTTGAAGAGTTGCGAGCTCTGTCGGTGTTTCTGTTGACACGTATGACGTCATATCGTTTTTGAAGTTCTACCTATTAGATTACATAGGTATCTTGAAGAGTTGCGAGCTCTGTCGGTGCTTCTGTTGACACGTATGACGTCATATCGTTTTTGAAGTTCTACCTATTAGATTACATAGGTATCTTGAAGGGTTGCGAGCTCTGTCGGTGTTTCTGCTGACACGTATGACGTCATATCGTTTTTGAAGTTCTACCTATTAGATTACATAGGTATCTTGAAGAGTTGCGAGCTCTGTCGGTGTTTCTGTTGACACGTATGACGTCATATCGTTTTTGAAGTTCTACCTATTAGATTACATAGGTATCTTGAAGAGTTGCGAGCGCTGTCGGTGTTTCTGTTGACACGTATGACGTCATATCGTTTTTGAAGTTCTACCTATTAGATTACATAGGTATCTTGAAGAGTTGCGAGCTCTGTCGGTGTTTCTGTTGACACGTATGACGTCATATCGTTTTTGAAGTTCTACCTATTAGATTACATAGGTATCTTGAAGAGTTGCGAGCGCTGTCGGTGTTTCTGTTGACTCGTATGACGTCATATCGTTTTTGAAGTTCTACCTATTAGATTACATAGGTATCTTGAAGAGTTGCGAGCGCTGTCGGTGTTTCTGTTGACACGTATGACGTCATATCGTTTTTGAAGTTCTACCTATTAGATTACATAGGTATCTTGAAGGGTTGCGAGCTCTGTCGGTGTTTCTGTTGACACGTATGACGTCATATCGTTTTTGAAGTTCTACCTATTAGATTACATAGGTATCTTGAAGGGTTGCGAGCTCTGTCGGTGTTTCTGTTGACACGTATGACGTCATATCGTTTTTGAAGTTCTACCTATTAGATTACATAGGTATCTTGAAGAGTTTCGAGCGCTGTCGGTGTTTCTGTTGACACGTATGACGTCATATCGTTTTTGAAGTTCTACCTATTAGATTACATAGGTATCTTGAAGAGTTGCGAGCTCTGTCGGTGTTTCTGTTGACATGTATGACGTCATATCGTTTTTGAAGTTCTACCTATTAGATTACATAGGTATCTTGAAGAGTTGCGAGCGCTGTCGGTGTTTCTGTTGACACGTATGACGTAATATCGTTTTTGAAGTTCTACCTATTAGATTACATTGGTATCTTGAAGAGTTGCGAGCGATGTCGGTGTTTCTGTTGACACGTATGACGTAATATCGTTTTTGAAGTTCTACCTATTAGACTACATAGGTATCTTGAAGAGTTGCGAGCTCTGTCGGTGTTTCTGTTGCACGTATGACGTCATATCGTTTTTGAAGTTCTACCTATTAGATTACATAGGTATCTTGAAGGGTTGCGAGCTCTGTCGGTGTTTCTGTTGACACGTATGACGTCATATCGTTTTTGAAGTTCTACCTATTAGATTACATAGGTATCTTGAAGAGTTGCGAGCTCTGTCGGTGTTTCTGTTGACACGTATGACGTCATATCGTTTTTGAAGTTCTACCTATTAGATTACATAGGTATCTTGAAGAGTTGCGAGCTCTGTCGGTGCTTCTGTTGACACGTATGACGTCATATCGTTTTTGAAGTTCTACCTATTAGATTACATAGGTATCTTGAAGGGTTTCGAGCTCTGTCGGTGTTTCTGTTGACACGTATGACGTCATATCGTTTTTGAAGTTCTACCTATTAGATTACATAGGTATCTTGAAGAGTTGCGAGCTCTGTCGGTGTTTCTGTTGACACGTATGACGTCATATCGTTTTTGAAGTTCTACCTATTAGATTACATAGGTATCTTGAAGAGTTGCGAGCTCTGTCGGTGCTTCTGTGTACACGTATGACGTCATATCGTTTTTGAAGTTCTACCTATTAGATTACATAGGTATCTTAAAGGGTTGCGAGCTCTGTCGGTGTTTCTGTTGACACGTATGACGTCATATCGTTTTTGAAGTTCTACCTATTAGATTACATAGGTATCTTGAAGAGTTGCGAGCTCTGTCGGTGCTTCTGTTGACACGTATGACGTCATATCGTTTTTGAAGTTCTACCTATTAGATTACATAGGTATCTTGAAGGGTTGCGAGCTCTGTCGGTGTTTCTGTTGACACGTATGACGTCATATCGTTTTTGAAGTTCTACCTATTAGATTACATAGGTATCTTGAAGAGTTGCGAGCTCTGTCGGTGTTTCTGTTGACACGTATGACGTCATATCGTTTTTGAAGTTCTACCTATTAGATTACATAGGTATCTTGAAGAGTTGCGAGCGCTGTCGGTGTTTCTGTTGACACGTATGACGTCATATCGTTTTTGAAGTTCTACCTATTAGATTACATAGGTATCTTGAAGAGTTGCGAGCTCTGTCGGTGTTTCTGTTGACACGTATGACGTCATATCGTTTTTGAAGTTCTACCTATTAGATTACATAGGTATCTTGAAGAGTTGCGAGCGCTGTCGGTGTTTCTGTTGACACGTATGACGTAATATCGTTTTTTAAGTTCTACCTATTAGATTACATAGGTATCTTGAAGAGTTGCGAGCGATGTCGGTGTTTCTGTTGACACGTATGACGTCATATCGTTTTTGAAGTTCTACCTATTAGATTACATAGGTATCTTGAAGAGTTGCGAGCTCTGTCGGTGTTTCTGTTGCACGCATGACGTCATATCGTTTTTGAAGTTCTACCTATTAGATTACATAGGTATCTTGAAGGGTTGCGAGCTCTGTCGGTGTTTCTGTTGACACGTATGACGTCATATCGTTTTTGAAGTTCTACCTATTAGATTACATAGGTATCTTGAAGAGTTGCGAGCTCTGTCGGTGTTTCTGTTGACACGTATGATGTCATATCGTTTTTGAAGTTCTACCTATTAGATTACATAGGTATCTTGAAGGGTTGCGAGCTCTGTCGGTGTTTCTGTTGACACGTATGACGTCATATCGTTTTTGAAGTTCTACCTATTAGATTACATAGGTATCTTGAAGAGTTGCGAGCTCTGTCGGTGTTTCTGTTGACACGTATGACGTCATATCGTTTTTGAAGTTCTACCTATTAGATTACATAGGTATCTTGAAGAGTTGCGAGCGCTGTCGGTGTTTCTGTTGACACGTATGACGTCATATCGTTTTTGAAGTTCTACCTATTAGATTACATAGGTATCTTGAAGAGTTGCGAGCTCTGTCGGTGTTTCTGTTGACACGTATGACGTCATATCGTTTTTGAAGTTCTACCTATTAGATTACATAGGTATCTTGAAGAGTTGCGAGCGCTGTCGGTGTTTCTGTTGACACGTATGACGTAATATCGTTTTTGAAGTTCTACCTATTAGATTACATAGGTATCTTGAAGAGTTGCGAGCGATGTCGGTGTTTCTGTTGACACGTATGACGTCATATCGTTTTTGAAGTTCTACCTATTAGATTACATAGGTATCTTGAAGATTTGCGAGCTCTGTCGGTGTTTCTGTTGCACGTATGACGTCATATCGTTTTTGAAGTTCTACCTATTAGATTACATAGGTATCTTGAAGGGTTGCGAGCTCTGTCGGTGTTTCTGTTGACACGTATGACGTCATATCGTTTTTGAAGTTCTACCTATTAGATTACATAGGTATCTAGAAGAGTTGCGAGCTCTGTCGGTGTTTCTGTTGACACGTATGACGTCATATCGTTTTTGAAGTTCTACCTATTAGATTACATAGGTATCTTGAAGAGTTGCGAGCTCTGTCGGTGCTTCTGTTGACACGTATGACGTCATATCGTTTTTGAAGTTCTACCTATTAGATTACATAGGTATCTTGAAGGGTTGCGAGCTCTGTCGGTGTTTCTGTTGACACGTATGACGTCATATCGTTTTTGAAGTTCTACCTATTAGATTACATAGGTATCTTGAAGGGTTGCGAGCTCTGTCGGTGTTTCTGTTGACACGTATGACGTCATATCGTTTTTGAAGTTCTACCTATTAGATTACATAGGTATCTTGAAGAGTTGTGAGCTCTGTCGGTGTTTCGGTTGACACGTATGACGTCATATCGTTTTTGAAGTTCTACCTATTAGATTACATAGGTATCTTGAAGAGTTGCGAGCGCTGTCGGTGTTTCTGTTGACACGTATGACATCATATCGTTTTTGAAGTTCTACCTATTAGATTACATAGGTATCTTGAAGAGTTGCGAGCGCTGTCGGTGTTTCTGTTGACACGTATGACGTCATATCGTTTTTGAAGTTCTACCTATTAGATTACATAGGTATCTTGAAGAGTTGCGAGCTCTGTCGGTGTTTCTGTTGACACGTATGACGTCATATCGTTTTTGAAGTTCTACCTATTAGATTACATAGGTATTTTGAAGGGTTGCGAGCTCTGTCGGTGTTTCTGTTGACACGTATGACATCATATCGTTTTTGAAGTTCTACCTATTAGATTACATAGGTATCTTGAAGAGTTGCGAGCTCTGTCGGTGTTTCTGTTGACACGTATGACGTCATATCGTTTTTGAAGTTCTACCTATTAGATTACATAGGTATCTTGAAGAGTTGCGAGCTCTGTCGGTGCTTCTGTTGACACGTATGACGTCATATCGTTTTTGAAGTTCTACCTATTAGATTACTTAGGTATCTTGAAGGGTTGCGAGCTCTGTCGGTGTTTCTGTTGACACGTATGACGTCATATCGTTTTTGAAGTTCTACCTATTAGATTACATAGGTATCTTGAAGAGTTGCGAGCTCTGTCGGTGTTTCTGTTGACACGTATGACGTCATATCGTTTTTGAAGTTCTACCTGTTAGATTACATAGGTATCTTGAAGGGTTGCGAGCTCTGTCGGTGTTTCTGTTGACACGTATGACGTCATATCGATTTTGAAGTTCTACCTATTAGATTACATAGGTATCTTGAAGAGTTGCGAGCTCTGTCGGTGTTTCTGTTGACACGTATGACGTCATATCGTTTTTGAAGTTCTACCTATTAGATTACATAGGTATCTTGAAGGGTTGCGAGCTCTGTCGGTGTTTCTGTTGACACGTATGACGTCATATCGTTTTTGAAGTTCTACCTATTAGATTACATAGGTATCTTGAAGAGTTGCGAGCGCTGTCGGTGTTTCTGTTGACACGTATGACGTCATATCGTTTTTGAAGTACTACCTATTAGATTACATAGGTATCTTGAAGAGTTGCGAGCGCTGTCGGTGTTTCTGTTGACACGTATGACGTCATATCGTTTTTGAAGTTCTACCTATTAGATTACATAGGTATCTTGAAGAGTTGCGAGCGCTGTCGGTGTTTCTGTTGACACGTATGACGTCATATCGTTTTTGAAGTTCTACCTATTAGATTACATAGGTATCTTGAAGAGTTGCGAGCGCTGTCGGTGTTTCTGTTGACACGTATGACGTCATATCGTTTTTGAAGTTCTACCTATTACATTACATAGGTATCTTGAAGAGTTGCGAGCTCTGTCCGTGTTTCTGTTGACACGTATGACGTCATATCGTTTTTGAAGTTCTACCTATTAGATTACATAGGTATCTTGAAGAGTTGCGAGCTCTGTCGGTGTTTCTGTTGACACGTATGACGTCATATCGTTTTTGAAGTTCTACCTATTAGATTACATAGGTATCTTGAAGAGTTGCGAGCTCTGTCGGTGCTTCTGTTGACACGTATGACGTCATATCGTTTTTGAAGTTCTACCTATTAGATTACATAGGTATCTTGAAGGGTTGCGAGCTCTGTCGGTGTTTCTGTTGGCACGTATGACGTCATATCGTTTTTGAAGTTCTACCTATTAGATTACATAGGTATCTTGAAGAGTTGCGAGCGCTGTCGGTGTTTCTGTTGACACGTATGACGTCATATCGTTTTTGAAGTTCTACCTTTTAGATTACATAGGTATCTTGAAGAGTTGCGAGCGCTGTCGGTGTTTCTGTTGACACGTATGACGTCATATCGTTTTTGAAGTTCTACCTATTAGATTACATAGGTATCTTGAAGAGTTGCGAGCGCTGTCGGTGTTTCTGTTGACACGTATGACGTAATATCGTTTTTGAAGTTCTACCTATTAGATTACATAGGTATCTTGAAGAGTTGCGAGCGATGTCGGTGTTTCTGTTGACACGTATGACGTCATATCGTTTTTGAAGTTCTACCTATTAGATTACATAGGTATCTTGAAGAGTTGCGAGCTCTGTCGGTGTTTCTGTTGCACGTATGACGTCATATCGTTTTTGAAGTTCTACCTATTAGATTACATAGGTATCTTGAAGGGTTGCGAGCTCTGTCGGTGTTTCTGTTGACACGTATGACGTCATATCGTTTTTGAAGTTCTACCTATTAGATTACATAGGTATCTTGAAGGGTTTCGAGCTCTGTCGGTGTTTCTGTTGACACGTATGACGTCATATCGTTTTTGAAGTTCTACCTATTAGATTACATAGGTATCTTGAAGAGTTGCGAGCTCTGTCGGTGTTTCTGTTGACACGTATGACGTCATATCGTTTTTGAAGTTCTACCTATTAGATTACATAGGTATCTTGAAGAGTTGCGAGCTCTGTCGGTGCTTCTGTGTACACGTATGACGTCATATCGTTTTTGAAGTTCTACCTATTAGATTACATAGGTATCTTAAAGGGTTGCGAGCTCTGTCGGTGTTTCTGTTGACACGTATGACGTCATATCGTTTTTGAAGTTCTACCTATTAGATTACATAGGTATCTTGAAGAGTTGCGAGCTCTGTCGGTGCTTCTGTTGACACGTATGACGTCATATCGTTTTTGAAGTTCTACCTATTAGATTACATAGGTATCTTGAAGGGTTGCGAGCTCTGTCGGTGTTTCTGTTGACACGTATGACGTCATATCGTTTTTGAAGTTCTACCTATTAGATTACATAGGTATCTTGAAGAGTTGCGAGCTCTGTCGGTGTTTCTGTTGACACGTATGACGTCATATCGTTTTTGAAGTTCTACCTATTAGATTACATAGGTATCTTGAAGAGTTGCGAGCGCTGTCGGTGTTTCTGTTGACACGTATGACGTCATATCGTTTTTGAAGTTCTACCTATTAGATTACATAGGTATCTTGAAGAGTTGCGAGCTCTGTCGGTGTTTCTGTTGACACGTATGACGTCATATCGTTTTTGAAGTTCTACCTATTAGATTACATAGGTATCTTGAAGAGTTGCGAGCGCTGTCGGTGTTTCTGTTGACACGTATGACGTAATATCGTTTTTTAAGTTCTACCTATTAGATTACATAGGTATCTTGAAGAGTTGCGAGCGATGTCGGTGTTTCTGTTGACACGTATGACGTCATATCGTTTTTGAAGTTCTACCTATTAGATTACATAGGTATCTTGAAGAGTTGCGAGCTCTGTCGGTGTTTCTGTTGCACGCATGACGTCATATCGTTTTTGAAGTTCTACCTATTAGATTACATAGGTATCTTGAAGGGTTGCGAGCTCTGTCGGTGTTTCTGTTGACACGTATGACGTCATATCGTTTTTGAAGTTCTACCTATTAGATTACATAGGTATCTTGAAGAGTTGCGAGCTCTGTCGGTGCTTCTGTTGACACGTATGATGTCATATCGTTTTTGAAGTTCTACCTATTAGATTACATAGGTATCTTGAAGGGTTGCGAGCTCTGTCGGTGTTTCTGTTGACACGTATGACGTCATATCGTTTTTGAAGTTCTACCTATTAGATTACATAGGTATCTTGAAGAGTTGCGAGCTCTGTCGGTGTTTCTGTTGACACGTATGACGTCATATCGTTTTTGAAGTTCTACCTATTAGATTACATAGGTATCTTGAAGAGTTGCGAGCGCTGTCGGTGTTTCTGTTGACACGTATGACGTCATATCGTTTTTGAAGTTCTACCTATTAGATTACATAGGTATCTTGAAGAGTTGCGAGCTCTGTCGGTGTTTCTGTTGACACGTATGACGTCATATCGTTTTTGAAGTTCTACCTATTAGATTACATAGGTATCTTGAAGAGTTGCGAGCGCTGTCGGTGTTTCTGTTGACACGTATGACGTAATATCGTTTTTGAAGTTCTACCTATTAGATTACATAGGTATCTTGAAGAGTTGCGAGCGATGTCGGTGTTTCTGTTGACACGTATGACGTCATATCGTTTTTGAAGTTCTACCTATTAGATTACATAGGTATCTTGAAGATTTGCGAGCTCTGTCGGTGTTTCTGTTGCACGTATGACGTCATATCGTTTTTGAAGTTCTACCTATTAGATTACATAGGTATCTTGAAGGGTTGCGAGCTCTGTCGGTGTTTCTGTTGACACGTATGACGTCATATCGTTTTTGAAGTTCTACCTATTAGATTACATAGGTATCTAGAAGAGTTGCGAGCTCTGTCGGTGTTTCTGTTGACACGTATGACGTCATATCGTTTTTGAAGTTCTACCTATTAGATTACATAGGTATCTTGAAGAGTTGCGAGCTCTGTCGGTGCTTCTGTTGACACGTATGACGTCATATCGTTTTTGAAGTTCTACCTATTAGATTACATAGGTATCTTGAAGGGTTGCGAGCTCTGTCGGTGTTTCTGTTGACACGTATGACGTCATATCGTTTTTGAAGTTCTACCTATTAGATTACATAGGTATCTTGAAGAGTTGTGAGCTCTGTCGGTGTTTCGGTTGACACGTATGACGTCATATCGTTTTTGAAGTTCTACCTATTAGATTACATAGGTATCTTGAAGAGTTGCGAGCGCTGTCGGTGTTTCTGTTGACACGTATGACATCATATCGTTTTTGAAGTTCTACCTATTAGATTACATAGGTATCTTGAAGAGTTGCGAGCGCTGTCGGTGTTTCTGTTGACACGTATGACGTCATATCGTTTTTGAAGTTCTACCTATTAGATTACATAGGTATCTTGAAGAGTTGCGAGCTCTGTCGGTGTTTCTGTTGACACGTATGACGTCATATCGTTTTTGAAGTTCTACCTATTAGATTACATAGGTATTTTGAAGGGTTGCGAGCTCTGTCGGTGTTTCTGTTGACACGTATGACATCATATCGTTTTTGAAGTTCTACCTATTAGATTACATAGGTATCTTGAAGAGTTGCGAGCTCTGTCGGTGTTTCTGTTGACACGTATGACGTCATATCGTTTTTGAAGTTCTACCTATTAGATTACATAGGTATCTTGAAGAGTTGCGAGCTCTGTCGGTGCTTCTGTTGACACGTATGACGTCATATCGTTTTTGAAGTTCTACCTATTAGATTACTTAGGTATCTTGAAGGGTTGCGAGCTCTGTCGGTGTTTCTGTTGACACGTATGACGTCATATCGTTTTTGAAGTTCTACCTATTAGATTACATAGGTATCTTGAAGAGTTGCGAGCTCTGTCGGTGTTTCTGTTGACACGTATGACGTCATATCGTTTTTGAAGTTCTACCTGTTAGATTACATAGGTATCTTGAAGGGTTGCGAGCTCTGTCGGTGTTTCTGTTGACACGTATGACGTCATATCGATTTTGAAGTTCTACCTATTAGATTACATAGGTATCTTGAAGAGTTGCGAGCTCTGTCGGTGTTTCTGTTGACACGTATGACGTCATATCGTTTTTGAAGTTCTACCTATTAGATTACATAGGTATCTTGAAGGGTTGCGAGCTCTGTCGGTGTTTCTGTTGACACGTATGACGTCATATCGTTTTTGAAGTTCTACCTATTAGATTACATAGGTATCTTGAAGAGTTGCGAGCGCTGTCGGTGTTTCTGTTGACACGTATGACGTCATATCGTTTTTGAAGTACTACCTATTAGATTACATAGGTATCTTGAAGAGTTGCGAGCGCTGTCGGTGTTTCTGTTGACACGTATGACGTCATATCGTTTTTGAAGTTCTACCTATTAGATTACATAGGTATCTTGAAGAGTTGCGAGCGCTGTCGGTGTTTCTGTTGACACGTATGACGTCATATCGTTTTTGAAGTTCTACCTATTAGATTACATAGGTATCTTGAAGAGTTGCGAGCGCTGTCGGTGTTTCTGTTGACACGTATGACGTCATATCGTTTTTGAAGTTCTACCTATTACATTACATAGGTATCTTGAAGAGTTGCGAGCTCTGTCCGTGTTTCTGTTGACACGTATGACGTCATATCGTTTTTGAAGTTCTACCTATTAGATTACATAGGTATCTTGAAGAGTTGCGAGCTCTGTCGGTGTTTCTGTTGACACGTATGACGTCATATCGTTTTTGAAGTTCTACCTATTAGATTACATAGGTATCTTGAAGAGTTGCGAGCTCTGTCGGTGCTTCTGTTGACACGTATGACGTCATATCGTTTTTGAAGTTCTACCTATTAGATTACATAGGTATCTTGAAGGGTTGCGAGCTCTGTCGGTGTTTCTGTTGGCACGTATGACGTCATATCGTTTTTGAAGTTCTACCTATTAGATTACATAGGTATCTTGAAGAGTTGCGAGCGCTGTCGGTGTTTCTGTTGACACGTATGACGTCATATCGTTTTTGAAGTTCTACCTTTTAGATTACATAGGTATCTTGAAGAGTTGCGAGCGCTGTCGGTGTTTCTGTTGACACGTATGACGTCATATCGTTTTTGAAGTTCTACCTATTAGATTACATAGGTATCTTGAAGAGTTGCGAGCGCTGTCGGTGTTTCTGTTGACACGTATGACGTAATATCGTTTTTGAAGTTCTACCTATTAGATTACATAGGTATCTTGAAGAGTTGCGAGCGATGTCGGTGTTTCTGTTGACACGTATGACGTCATATCGTTTTTGAAGTTCTACCTATTAGATTACATAGGTATCTTGAAGAGTTGCGAGCTCTGTCGGTGTTTCTGTTGCACGTATGACGTCATATCGTTTTTGAAGTTCTACCTATTAGATTACATAGGTATCTTGAAGGGTTGCGAGCTCTGTCGGTGTTTCTGTTGACACGTATGACGTCATATCGTTTTTGAAGTTCTACCTATTAGATTACATAGGTATCTTGAAGGGTTTCGAGCTCTGTCGGTGTTTCTGTTGACACGTATGACGTCATATCGTTTTTGAAGTTCTACCTATTAGATTACATAGGTATCTTGAAGAGTTGCGAGCTCTGTCGGTGTTTCTGTTGACACGTATGACGTCATATCGTTTTTGAAGTTCTACCTATTAGATTACATAGGTATCTTGAAGAGTTGCGAGCTCTGTCGGTGCTTCTGTGTACACGTATGACGTCATATCGTTTTTGAAGTTCTACCTATTAGATTACATAGGTATCTTAAAGGGTTGCGAGCTCTGTCGGTGTTTCTGTTGACACGTATGACGTCATATCGTTTTTGAAGTTCTACCTATTAGATTACATAGGTATCTTGAAGAGTTGCGAGCTCTGTCGGTGCTTCTGTTGACACGTATGACGTCATATCGTTTTTGAAGTTCTACCTATTAGATTACATAGGTATCTTGAAGGGTTGCGAGCTCTGTCGGTGTTTCTGTTGACACGTATGACGTCATATCGTTTTTGAAGTTCTACCTATTAGATTACATAGGTATCTTGAAGAGTTGCGAGCTCTGTCGGTGTTTCTGTTGACACGTATGACGTCATATCGTTTTTGAAGTTCTACCTATTAGATTACATAGGTATCTTGAAGAGTTGCGAGCGCTGTCGGTGTTTCTGTTGACACGTATGACGTCATATCGTTTTTGAAGTTCTACCTATTAGATTACATAGGTATCTTGAAGAGTTGCGAGCTCTGTCGGTGTTTCTGTTGACACGTATGACGTCATATCGTTTTTGAAGTTCTACCTATTAGATTACATAGGTATCTTGAAGAGTTGCGAGCGCTGTCGGTGTTTCTGTTGACACGTATGACGTAATATCGTTTTTTAAGTTCTACCTATTAGATTACATAGGTATCTTGAAGAGTTGCGAGCGATGTCGGTGTTTCTGTTGACACGTATGACGTCATATCGTTTTTGAAGTTCTACCTATTAGATTACATAGGTATCTTGAAGAGTTGCGAGCTCTGTCGGTGTTTCTGTTGCACGCATGACGTCATATCGTTTTTGAAGTTCTACCTATTAGATTACATAGGTATCTTGAAGGGTTGCGAGCTCTGTCGGTGTTTCTGTTGACACGTATGACGTCATATCGTTTTTGAAGTTCTACCTATTAGATTACATAGGTATCTTGAAGAGTTGCGAGCTCTGTCGGTGCTTCTGTTGACACGTATGATGTCATATCGTTTTTGAAGTTCTACCTATTAGATTACATAGGTATCTTGAAGGGTTGCGAGCTCTGTCGGTGTTTCTGTTGACACGTATGACGTCATATCGTTTTTGAAGTTCTACCTATTAGATTACATAGGTATCTTGAAGAGTTGCGAGCTCTGTCGGTGTTTCTGTTGACACGTATGACGTCATATCGTTTTTGAAGTTCTACCTATTAGATTACATAGGTATCTTGAAGAGTTGCGAGCGCTGTCGGTGTTTCTGTTGACACGTATGACGTCATATCGTTTTTGAAGTTCTACCTATTAGATTACATAGGTATCTTGAAGAGTTGCGAGCTCTGTCGGTGTTTCTGTTGACACGTATGACGTCATATCGTTTTTGAAGTTCTACCTATTAGATAACATAGGTATCTTGAAGAGTTGCGAGCGCTGTCGGTGTTTCTGTTGACACGTATGACGTAATATCGTTTTTGAAGTTCTACCTATTAGATTACATAGGTATCTTGAAGAGTTGCGAGCGATGTCGGTGTTTCTGTTGACACGTATGACGTCATATCGTTTTTGAAGTTCTACCTATTAGATTACATAGGTATCTTGAAGATTTGCGAGCTCTGTCGGTGTTTCTGTTGCACGTATGACGTCATATCGTTTTTGAAGTTCTACCTATTAGATTACATAGGTATCTTGAAGGGTTGCGAGCTCTGTCGGTGTTTCTGTTGACACGTATGACGTCATATCGTTTTTGAAGTTCTACCTATTAGATTACATAGGTATCTAGAAGAGTTGCGAGCTCTGTCGGTGTTTCTGTTGACACGTATGACGTCATATCGTTTTTGAAGTTCTACCTATTAGATTACATAGGTATCTTGAAGAGTTGCGAGCTCTGTCGGTGCTTCTGTTGACACGTATGACGTCATATCGTTTTTGAAGTTCTACCTATTAGATTACATAGGTATCTTGAAGGGTTGCGAGCTCTGTCGGTGTTTCTGTTGACACGTATGACGTCATATCGTTTTTGAAGTTCTACCTATTAGATTACATAGGTATCTTGAAGGGTTGCGAGCTCTGTCGGTGTTTCTGTTGACACGTATGACGTCATATCGTTTTTGAAGTTCTACCTATTAGATTACATAGGTATCTTGAAGAGTTGTGAGCTCTGTCGGTGTTTCTGTTGACACGTATGACGTCATATCGTTTTTGAAGTTCTACCTATTAGATTACATAGGTATCTTGAAGAGTTGCGAGCGCTGTCGGTGTTTCTGTTGACACGTATGACATCATATCGTTTTTGAAGTTCTACCTATTAGATTACATAGGTATCTTGAAGAGTTGCGAGCGCTGTCGGTGTTTCTGTTGACACGTATGACGTCATATCGTTTTTGAAGTTCTACCTATTAGATTACATAGGTATCTTGAAGAGTTGCGAGCTCTGTCGGTGTTTCTGTTGACACGTATGACGTCATATCGTTTTTGAAGTTCTACCTATTAGATTACATAGGTATTTTGAAGGGTTGCGAGCTCTGTCGGTGTTTCTGTTGACACGTATGACATCATATCGTTTTTGAAGTTCTACCTATTAGATTACATAGGTATCTTGAAGAGTTGCGAGCTCTGTCGGTGTTTCTGTTGACACGTATGACGTCATATCGTTTTTGAAGTTCTACCTATTAGATTACATAGGTATCTTGAAGAGTTGCGAGCTCTGTCGGTGCTTCTGTTGACACGTATGACGTCATATCGTTTTTGAAGTTCTACCTATTAGATTACTTAGGTATCTTGAAGGGTTGCGAGCTCTGTCGGTGTTTCTGTTGACACGTATGACGTCATATCGTTTTTGAAGTTCTACCTATTAGATTACATAGGTATCTTGAAGAGTTGCGAGCTCTGTCGGTGTTTCTGTTGACACGTATGACGTCATATCGTTTTTGAAGTTCTACCTATTAGATTACATAGGTATCTTGAAGGGTTGCGAGCTCTGTCGGTGTTTCTGTTGACACGTATGACGTCATATCGATTTTGAAGTTCTACCTATTAGATTACATAGGTATCTTGAAGAGTTGCGAGCTCTGTCGGTGTTTCTGTTGACACGTATGACGTCATATCGTTTTTGAAGTTCTACCTATTAGATTACATAGGTATCTTGAAGGGTTGCGAGCTCTGTCGGTGTTTCTGTTGACACGTATGACGTCATATCGTTTTTGAAGTTCTACCTATTAGATTACATAGGTATCTTGAAGAGTTGCGAGCGCTGTCGGTGTTTCTGTTGACACGTATGACGTCATATCGTTTTTGAAGTACTACCTATTAGATTACATAGGTATCTTGAAGAGTTGCGAGCGCTGTCGGTGTTTCTGTTGACACGTATGACGTCATATCGTTTTTGAAGTTCTACCTATTAGATTACATAGGTATCTTGAAGAGTTGCGAGCGCTGTCGGTGTTTCTGTTGACACGTATGACGTCATATCGTTTTTGAAGTTCTACCTATTAGATTACATAGGTATCTTGAAGAGTTGCGAGCGCTGTCGGTGTTTCTGTTGACACGTATGACGTCATATCGTTTTTGAAGTTCTACCTATTACATTACATAGGTATCTTGAAGAGTTGCGAGCTCTGTCCGTGTTTCTGTTGACACGTATGACGTCATATCGTTTTTGAAGTTCTACCTATTAGATTACATAGGTATCTTGAAGAGTTGCGAGCTCTGTCGGTGTTTCTGTTGACACGTATGACGTCATATCGTTTTTGAAGTTCTACCTATTAGATTACATAGGTATCTTGAAGAGTTGCGAGCTCTGTCGGTGCTTCTGTTGACACGTATGACGTCATATCGTTTTTGAAGTTCTACCTATTAGATTACATAGGTATCTTGAAGGGTTGCGAGCTCTGTCGGTGTTTCTGTTGGCACGTATGACGTCATATCGTTTTTGAAGTTCTACCTATTAGATTACATAGGTATCTTGAAGAGTTGCGAGCGCTGTCGGTGTTTCTGTTGACACGTATGACGTCATATCGTTTTTGAAGTTCTACCTTTTAGATTACATAGGTATCTTGAAGAGTTGCGAGCGCTGTCGGTGTTTCTGTTGACACGTATGACGTCATATCGTTTTTGAAGTTCTACCTATTAGATTACATAGGTATCTTGAAGAGTTGCGAGCGCTGTCGGTGTTTCTGTTGACACGTATGACGTAATATCGTTTTTGAAGTTCTACCTATTAGATTACATAGGTATCTTGAAGAGTTGCGAGCGATGTCGGTGTTTCTGTTGACACGTATGACGTCATATCGTTTTTGAAGTTCTACCTATTAGATTACATAGGTATCTTGAAGAGTTGCGAGCTCTGTCGGTGTTTCTGTTGCACGTATGACGTCATATCGTTTTTGAAGTTCTACCTATTAGATTACATAGGTATCTTGAAGGGTTGCGAGCTCTGTCGGTGTTTCTGTTGACACGTATGACGTCATATCGTTTTTGAAGTTCTACCTATTAGATTACATAGGTATCTTGAAGAGTTGCGAGCTCTGTCGGTGTTTCTGTTGACACGTATGACGTCATATCGTTTTTGAAGTTCTACCTATTAGATTACATAGGTATCTTGAAGAGTTGCGAGCTCTGTCGGTGCTTCTGTTGACACGTATGACGTCATATCGTTTTTGAAGTTCTACCTATTAGATTACATAGGTATCTTGAAGGGTTGCGAGCTCTGTCGGTGTTTCTGTTGACACGTATGACGTCATATCGTTTTTGAAGTTCTACCTATTAGATTACATAGGTATCTTGAAGAGTTGCGAGCTCTGTCGGTGTTTCTGTTGACACGTATGACGTCATATCGTTTTTGAAGTTCTACCTATTAGATTACATAGGTATCTTGAAGAGTTGCGAGCGCTGTCGGTGTTTCTGTTGACACGTATGACGTCATATCGTTTTTGAAGTTCTACCTAAGAGATTACATAGGTATCTTGAAGAGTTGCGAGCTCTGTCGGTGTTTCTGTTGACACGTATGACGTCATATCGTTTTTGAAGTTCTACCTATTAGATTACATAGGTATCTTGAAGAGTTGCGAGCGCTGTCGGTGTTTCTGTTGACACGTATGACGTAATATCGTTTTTGAAGTTCTACCTATTAGATTACATAGGTATCTTGAAGAGTTGCGAGCGATGTCGGTGTTTCTGTTGACACGTATGACGTCATATCGTTTTTGAAGTTCTACCTATTAGATTACATAGGCATCTTGAAGATTTGCGAGCTCTGTCGGTGTTTCTGTTGCACGTATGACGTCATATCGTTTTTGAAGTTCTACCTATTAGATTACATAGGTATCTTGAAGGGTTGCGAGCTCTGTCGGTGTTTCTGTTGACACGTATGACGTCATATCGTTTTTGAAGTTCTACCTATTAGATTACATAGGTATCTTGAAGAGTTGCGAGCTCTGTCGGTGTTTCTGTTGACACGTATGACGTCATATCGTTTTTGAAGTTCTACCTATTAGATTACATAGGTATCTTGAAGAGTTGCGAGCTCTGTCGGTGCTTCTGTTGACACGTATGACGTCATATCGTTTTTGAAGTTCTACCTATTAGATTACATAGGTATCTTGAAGGGTTGCGAGCTCTGTCGGTGTTTCTGTTGACACGTATGACGTCATATCGTTTTTGAAGTTCTACCTATTAGATTACATTGGTATCTTGAAGTGTTGCGAGCTCTGTCGGTGTTTCTGTTGACACGTATGACGTCATATCGTTTTTGAAGTTCTACCTATTAGATTACATAGGTATCTTGAAGGGTTGCGAGCTCTGTCGGTGTTTCTGTTGACACGTATGACGTCATATCGTTTTTGAAGTTCTACCTAATTCATTACATAGGTATCTTGAAGAGTTGCGAGCTCTGTCGGTGTTTCTGTTGACACGTATGACGTCATATCGTTTTTGAAGTTCTACCTATTAGATTACATAGGTATCTTGAAGAGTTGCGAGCGCTGTCGGTGTTTCTGTTGACACGTATGACGTCATATCGTTTTTGAAGTTCTACCTATTACATTACATAGGTATCTTGAAGAGTTGCGAGCTCTGTCCGTGTTTCTGTTGACACGTATGACGTCATATCGTTTTTGAAGTTCTACCTATTAGATTACATAGGTATCTTGAAGAGTTGCGAGCGCTGTCGGTGTTTCTGTTGACACGTATGACGTCATATCGTTTTTGAAGTTCTACCTATTAGATTACATAGGTATCTTGAAGAGTTGCGAGCTCTGTCGGTGTTTCTGTTGACACGTATGACGTCATATCGTTTTTGAAGTTCTACCTATTAGATTACATAGGTATCTTGAAGAGTTGCGAGCGCTGTCGGTGTTTCTGTTGACACGTATGACGTCATATCGTTTTTGAAGTTCTACCTATTAGATTACATAGGTATCTTGAAGAGTTGCGAGCGCTGTCGGTGTTTCTGTTGACACGTATGACGTCATATCGTTTTTGAAGTTCTACCTATTAGATTACATAGGTATCTTGAAGAGTTGCGAGCGCTGTCGGTGTTTCTGTTGACACGTATGACGTCATATCGTTTTTGAAGTTCTACCTATTAGATTACATAGGTATCTTGAAGAGTTGCGAGCTCTGTCGGTGTTTCTGTTGACACGTATGACGTCATATCGTTTTTGAAGTTCTACCTATTAGATTACATAGGTATCTTGAAGAGTTGCGAGCTCTGTCGGTGCTTCTGTTGACACGTATGACGTCATATCGTTTTTGAAGTTCTACCTATTAGATTACATAGGTATCTTGAAGGGTTGCGAGCTCTGTCGGTGTTTCTGTTGACACGTATGACGTCATATCGTTTTTGAAGTTCTACCTATTAGATTACATAGGTATCTTGAAGAGTTGCGAGCTCTGTCGGTGTTTCTGTTGACACGTATGACGTCATATCGTTTTTGAAGTTCTACCTATTAGATTACATAGGTATCTTGAAGAGTTGCGAGCTCTGTCGGTGCTTCTGTTGACACGTATGACGTCATATCGTTTTTGAAGTTCTACCTATTAGATTACATAGGTATCTTGAAGGGTTGCGAGCTCTGTCGGTGTTTCTGTTGACACGTATGACGTCATATCGTTTTTGAAGTTCTACCTATTAGATTACATAGGTATCTTGAAGAGTTGCGAGCTCTGTCGGTGTTTCTGTTGACACGTATGACGTCATATCGTTTTTGAAGTTCTACCTATTAGATTACATAGGTATCTTGAAGGGTTGCGAGCTCTGTCGGTGTTTCTGTTGACACGTATGACGTCATATCGTTTTTGAAGTTCTACCTATTAGATTACATAGGTATCTTGAAGAGTTGCGAGCTCTGTCGGTGTTTCTGTTGACACGTATGACGTCATATCGTTTTTGAAGTTCTACCTATTAGATTACATAGGTATCTTGAAGAGTTGCGAGCGCTGTCGGTGTTTCTGTTGACACGTATGACGTCATATCGTTTTTGAAGTTCTACCTATTAGATTACATAGGTATCTTGAAGAGTTGCGAGCGCTGTCGGTGTTTCTGTTGACACGTATGACGTCATATCGTTTTTGAAGTTCTACCTATTAGATTACATAGGTATCTTGAAGAGTTGCGAGCGCTGTCGGTGTTTCTGTTGACACGTATGACGTCATATCGTTTTTGAAGTTCTACCTATTAGATTACATAGGTATCTTGAAGAGTTGCGAGCGCTGTCGTTGTTTCTGTTGACACGTATGACGTCATATCGTTTTTGAAGTTCTACCTTTTAGATTACATAGGTATCTTGAAGAGTTGCGAGCGCTGTCGGTGTTTCTGTTGACACGTATGACGTCATATCGTTTTTGAAGTTCTACCTATTAGATTACATAGGTATCTTGAAGAGTTGCGAGCTCTGTCGGTGTTTCTGTTGACACGTATGACGTCATATCGTTTTTGAAGTTCTACCTATTAGATTACATAGGTATCTTGAAGAGTTGCGAGCTCTGTCGGTGTTTCTGTTGACAAGTATGACGTCATATCGTTTTTGAAGTTCTACCTATTAGATTACATAGGTATCTTGAAGAGTTGCGAGCGCTGTCGGTGCTTCTGTTGACACGTATGACGTCATATCGTTTTTGAAGTTCTACCTATTAGATTACATAGGTATCTTGAAGAGTTGCGAGCTCTGTCGGTGCTTCTGTTGACACGTATGACGTCATATCGTTTTTGAAGTTCTACCTATTAGATTACATAGGTATCTTGAAGAGTTGCGAGCGCTGTCGGTGTTTCTGTTGACACGTATGACGTCATATCGTTTTTGAAGTTCTACCTATTAGATTACATAGGTATCTTGAAGAGTTGCGAGCTCTGTCGGTGTTTCTGTTGACACGTATGACGTCATATCGTTTTTGAAGTTCTACCTATTACATTACATAGGTATCTTGAAGAGTTGCGAGCTCTGTCGTTGTTTCTGTTGACACGTATGACGTCATATCGTTTTTGAAGTTCTACCTATTAGATTACATAGGTATCTTGAAGAGTTGCGAGCGCTGTCGGTGTTTCTGTTGACACGTATGACGTCATATCGTTTTTGAAGTTCTACCTATTAGATTACATAGGTATCTTGAAGAGTTGCGAGCTCTGTCGGTGTTTCTGTTGACACGTATGACGTCATATCGTTTTTGAAGTTCTACCTATTAGATTACATAGGTATCTTGAAGAGTTGCGAGCTCTGTCGGTGTTTCTGTTGACACGTATGACGTCATATCGTTTTTGAAGTTCTACCTATTAGATTACATAGGTATCTTGAAGAGGTGCGAGCTCTGTCGGTGCTTCTGTTGACACGTATGACGTCATATCGTTTTTGAAGTTCTACCTATTAGATTACATAGGTATCTTGAAGGGTTGCGAGCTCTGTCGGTGTTTCTGTTGACACGTATGACGTCATATCGTTTTTGAAGTTCTACCTATTAGATTACATAGGTATCTTGAAGAGTTGCGAGCTCTGTCGGTGTTTCTGTTGACACGTATGACGTCATATCGTTTTTGAAGTTCTACCTATTAGATTACATAGGTATCTTGAAGAGTTACGAGCTCTGTCGGTGCTTCGGTTGACACGTATGACGTCATATCGTTTTTGAAGTTCTACCTATTAGATTACATAGGTATCTTGAAGGGTTGCGAGCTCTGTCGGTGTTTCTGTTGACACGTATGACGTCATATCGTTTTTGAAGTTCTACTTATTAGATTACATAGGTATCTTGAATAGTTGCTTGCTCTGTCGGTGTTTCTGTTGACACGTATGACGTCATATCGTTTTTGAAGTTCTACCTATTAGATTACATAGGTATCTTGAAGGGTTGCGAGCTCAGTCGGTGTTTCTGTTGACACGTATGACGTCATATCGTTTTTGAAGTTCTACCTATTAGATTACATAGGTATCTTGAAGAGTTGCGAGCTCTGTCGGTGTTTCTGTTGACACGTATGACGTCATATCGTTTTTGAAGTTCTACCTATTAGATTACATAGGTATCTTGAAGAGTTGCGAGCGCTGTCGGTGTTTCTGTTGACACGTATGACGTCATATCGTTTTTGAAGTTCTACCTATTAGATTACATAGGTATCTTGAAGAGTTGCGAGCGCTGTCGGTGTTTCTGTTGACACGTATGACGTCATATCGTTTTTGAAGTTCTACCTATTAGATTACATAGGTATCTTGAAGAGTTGCGAGCGCTGTCGGTGTTTCTGTTGACACGTATGACGTCATATCGTTTTTGAAGTTCTACCTATTAGATTACATAGGTATCTTTAAGAGTTGCGAGCTCTGTCGGTGTTTCTGTTGACACGTATGACGTCATATCGTTTTTGAAGTTCTACCTATTAGATTACATAGGTATCTTGAAGAGTTGCGAGCGCTGTCGGTGTTTCTGTTGACACGTATGACGTCATATCGTTTTTGAAGTTCTACCTATTAGATTACATAGGTATCTTGAAGAGTTGCGAGCTCTGTCGGTTAAGTGCCTCCTAGTAGAAGGTGTAACTATTGTAGAAAGTAGATGTGTTTATGTGTTGTTAGTATTATGATCTTTATGGAAAGCTAATGGGTTAAGTGCCTCCTAGTAGAAGGTGTAACTATTGTAGAAAGTAGATGTGTTTATGTGTTGTTAGTATTATGATCTTTATGGAAAGCTAATGGGTTAAGTGCCTCCTAGTAGAAGGTGTAACTATAATAGAAAGTAGATGTGTTTAAGCTTTGTTAGTAATATGATCTTTGTGGAAAGCTAATGGGTTAAGTGCCTCCTAGTAGAAGGTGTAACTATTGTAGAAAGTAGATGTGTTCATGTGTTGTTAGTATTATGATCTTTATGGAAAGCTAATGGGTTAAGTGCCTCCTAGTAGAAGGTGTAACTATTGTAGTAAGTAGATGTGTTTATGTGTTGTTAGTATTATGATCTTTGTGGAAAGCTAATGGGTTAAGTGCCTCCTAGTAGAAGGTGTAACTATAATAGAAAGTAGATGTGTTTATGTGTTGTTAGTATTATGATATTTGTGGAAAGCTAATGGGTTAAGTGCCTCCTAGTAAAAGGTGTAACTATAATAGAAAGTAGATGTGTTTAAGTGTTGTTAGTAATATGATCTTTGTGGAAAGCTAATGGGTTAAGTGCCTCCTAGTAGAAGGTGTAACTATTGTAGAAAGTAGATGTGTTCATGTGTTGTTAGTATTATGATCTTTATGGAAAGCTAATGGGTTAAGTGCTTCCTAGTAGAAGGTGTAACTATTGTAAAAAGTAGATGTGTTTATGTGTTGTTAGTATTATGATCTTTATGGAAAGCTAAAGGGTTAAGCGCCTCCTAGTAGAAGGTGTAACTATTGTAGAAAGTAGATGTGTTTAAGTGTGGTTAGTATTAAGATCTTTGTGGAAAGCTAATGGGTTACGTGCCTCCTAGTAGAAGGTGTAGCTATTGTAGAAAGTAGATGTGTTTATGTGTTGTTAGTATTATGATATATATGATATATGATATATGATATTTATGGAAAGCTAATGGGTTAAGTGCCTCCTAGTAGAAGGTGTAACTATTGTAGAAAGTAGATGTGTTTATGTGTTGTTAGTATTATGATTTATATGATATATGATATATGATATTTATGGAAAGCTAATGGGTTAAGTGCCTCGTAGTAGAAGGTGTAACTATTGTAGAAAGTAGATGTGTTTATGTGTTGTTAGTATTATGATCTTTATGGAAAGCTAATGGGTTAAGTGCCTCCTAGTAGAAGGTGTAACTATTGTAGAAAGTAGATGTGTTTATGTGTTGTTAGTATTATGATATATATGATATATGATATTTATGGAAAGCTAATGGGTTAAGTGCCTCCTAGTAGAAGGTGTAACTATTGTAGAAAGTAGATGTGTTTATGTGTTGTTAGTATTATGATCTTTATGGAAAGCTAATGGGTTAAGTGCCTCCTAGTAGAAGGTGTAACTATTGTAGAAAGTAGATGTGTTTATGTGTTGTTAGTATTATGATATATATGATATATGATATTTATGGATAGCTAATGGGTTAAGTGCCTCCTAGTAGAAGGTGTAACTATTGTAGAAAGTAGATGTGTTTATGTGTTGTTAGTATTATGATCTTTATGGAAAGCTAATGGGTTAAGTGCTTCCTAGTAGAAGGTGTAACTATTGTAGAAAGTAGATGTGTTCATGTGTTGTTAGTATTATGATCTTTATGGAAAGCTAATGGATTAAGTGCCTCCTAGCAGAAGGTGTAACTATTGTAGAAAGTAGATGTGTTTATGTGTTGTTAGTATTATGATCTTTATGGAAAGCTAATGGGTTAAGTGCCTCCTAGTAGAAGGTGTAACTATTGTAGAAAGTAGATGTGTTTTTGTGTTGTTAGTATTATGATCTTTATGGAAAGCTAATGGGTTAAGTGCCTCCTAGTAGAAGGTGTAACTATTGTAGAAAGTAGATGTGTTTATGTGTTGTTAGTATTATGATATATATGATATATGATATTTACGGAAAGCTAATGGGTTAAGTGCCTCCTAGTAGAAGGTTTGACTACTGTAGAAAGTAGATGTGTTTATGTGTTGTTAGTATTATGATATATATGATATATGATATTTATGGAAAGCTAATGGGTTAAGTGCCTCCTAGTAGAAGGTGTAACTATTGTAGAAAGTAGATGTGTTTATGTGTTGTTAGTATTACGATATATATGATATATGATATTTATGGAAAGCTAATGGGTTAAGTGCCTCCTAGTAGAAGGTGTAACTATTGTAGTAAGTAGATGTGTTTATGTGTTGTTAGTATTATGATATATATGATATATGATATTTATGGAAAGCTAATGGGTTAAGTGCCTCCTAGTAGAAGGTGTAACTATTGTAGAAAGTAGATGTGTTTATGTGTTGTTAGTATTATGATCTTTATGGAAAGCTAATGGGTTAAGTGCCTCTTAGTAGAAGGTGTAACTATTGTAGAAAGTAGATGTGTTTATGTGTTGTTAGTATTATGATCTTTATGGAAAGCTAATGGGTTAAGTGCCTCCTAGTAGAAGGTGTAACTATTGTAGAAAGTAGATGTGTTTATGTGTTGTTAGTATTATGATATATATGATATATGATATTTATGGAAAGCTAATGGGTTAAGTGCCTCCTAGTAGAAGGTGTAACTATTGTAGAAAGTAGATGTATTTATGTGTTGTTAGTATTATGATCTTTATGGAAAGCTAATGGGTAAAGTGCCTCCTAGTAGAAGGTGTAACTATTGTAGAAAGTAGATATGTTTATGTGTTGTTAGTATTATGATATATATGATATATGATGTTTATGGAAAGCTAATGGGTTAAGTGCCTCCTAGTAGAAGGTGTAACTATTGTAGAAAGTAGATGTGTTTATGTGTTGTTAGTATTATGATATATATGATATATGATATATGATATTTATGGAAAGCTAATGGGTTAAGTGCCTCCTAGTAGATGGTGTAACTATTGTAGAAAGTAGATGTGTTTATGTGTTGTTAGTATTATGATCTTTATGGAAAGCTAATGGGTTAAGTGCCTCCTAGTAGAAGGTGTAACTATTGTAGAAAGTAGATGTGTTTATGTGTTGTTAGTATTATGATCTTTATGGAAAGCTAATGGGTTAAGTGCCTCCTAGTAGAAGGTGTAACTATTGTAGAAAGTAGATGTGTTTATGTGTTGTTAGTATTATGATATATATGATATATGATATTTATGGAAAGCTTATGGGTTAAGTGCCTCCTAGTAGAAGGTGTAACTATTGTAGAAAGTAGATGTGTTGTTAGTATTATGATCTTTATGGAAAGCAAATGGGTTAAGTGCCTCCTAGTAGAAGGTGTAACTATTGTAGAAAGTAGATGTGTTTATGTGTTGTTAGTATTATGATATATATGATATATGATATTTATGGAAAGCTAATGGGTTAAGTGCCTCCTAGTAGAAGGTGTAACTATTGTAGAAAGTAGATGTATTTATGTGTTGTTAGTATTATGATCTTTATGGAAAGCTAATGGGTAAAGTGCCTCCTAGTAGAAGGTGTAACTATTGTAGAAAGTAGATATGTTTATGTGTTGTTAGTATTATGATATATATGATATATGATATTTATGGAAAGCTAATGGGTTAAGTGCCTCCTAGTAGAAGGTGTAACTATTGTAGAAAGTAGATGTGTTTATGTGTTGTTAGTATTATGATCTTTATGGAAAGCTAATGGGTTAAGTGCCTCCTAGTAGAAGGTGTAACTATTGTAGAAAGTAGATGTGTTTATGTGTTGTTAGTATTATGATATATATGATATTTGATGTATGATATTTATGGAAAGCTTATGGGTTAAGTGCCTCCTAGTAGAAGGTGTAACTATTGTAGAAAGTAGATGTGTTTATGTGTTGTTAGTATTATGATCTTTATGGAAAGCTAATGGGTTAAGTGCCTCCTAGTAGAAGGTGTAACTATTGTAGAAAGTAGATGTGTTTATGTGTTGTTAGTATTATGATCTTTATGGAAAGCTAATGGGTTAAGTGCCTCCTAGTAGAAGGTGTAACTATTGTAGAAAGTAGATGTGTTTATGTGTTGTTAGTATTATGATCTTTATGGAAAGCTAATGGGTTAAGTGCCTCCTAGTAGAAGGTGTAACTATTGTAGAAAGTAGATGTGTTTATGTGTTGTTAGTATTATGATATATATGATATATGATATATGATATTTATGGAAAGCTAATGGGTTAAGTGCCTCCTAGTAGAAGGTGTAACTATTGTAGAAAGTAGATGTGTTTATGTGTTGTTAGTATTATGATCTTTATGGAAAGCTAATGGGTTAAGTGCCTCCTAGTAGAAGGTGTAACTATTGTAGAAAGTAGATGTGTTTATTTGTTGTTAGTATTATGATCTTTATGGAAAGCTAATGGGTTAAGTGCCTCCTAGTAGAAGGTGTAACTATTGTAGAAAGTAGATGTGTTTATGTGTTGTTAGTATTATGATCTTTATGGAAAGCTAATGGGTTAAGTGCCTCCTAGTAGAAGGTGTAACTATTGTAGAAAGTAGATGTGTTTATGTGTTGTTAGTATTATGATCTTTATGGAAAGCTAATGGGTTAAGTGCCTCCTAGTAGAAGGTGTAACTATTGTAGAAAGTAGATGTGTTTATGTGTTGTTAGTATTATGATCTTTATGGAAAGCTAATGGGTTAAGTGCCTCCTAGTAGAAGGTGTAACTATTGTAGAAAGTAGATGTGTTTATGTGTTGTTAGTATTATGATCTTTATGGAACGCTAATGGGTTAAGTGCCTCCTAATAGAAGGTGTAACTATTGTAGAAAGTAGATGTGTTTATGTGTTGTTAGTATTATGATCTTTATGGAAAGCTAATGGGTTAAGTGCCTCCTAGTAGAAGGTGTAACTATTGTAGAAAGTAGATGTGTTTATGTGTTGTTAGTATTATTATATATATGATATATGATATTTATGGAAAGCTAATGGGTTAAGTGCCTCCTAGTAGAAGGTGTAACTATTGTAGAAAGTAGATGTGTTTATGTGTTGTTAGTATTATGATCTTTATGGAAAGCTAATGGGTTAAGTGTTTCCTAGTAGAAGGTGTAACTATGGTAGTAAATAAATGTGTTTATGTGTTGTTAGTATTATGATCTTTGTGGAAGAAATGATTTTAATTTCCACTAGAAGCTATAACATGTTATTAAAAAAATATGTTAAAATTTCGTTAGCACTCTGACCTTTGTTGAACGCTTTCGTTATCAAATTCCTCCTAGAAGATGTATGTATGAGATTATATAATTTTCTTATCCGTTATTATTATTTTTCTTATGAGGGCTAGGCGCCAAAGAATTTAACTGTGTTTTAGTGAGTGTAGCTATGCGATTATTTTGAAGTGCTTGTTTTCGAAAATATTGTGGTTTTGTAGGTTAACACCAAAGACAATACGTCTCTTTTATGTGTAGGTTTGCGAATTTGTTTAAATTATGAGTGACATTTGACAAATAATAATGTGACATTTGAATTTACAAGAATGTCGTCAAATAGTTTTACACTTGTCTATAAGTGTTGCGAGTACTGGGCTTTTTCGTAAGGTGAATTGTTTTTGTTTCCTATAAAGTGTGGCTACGCGTTATGTAGACGTCCTTATTCCTTGTGCTGTTGGTGTGTGGGATAATTCAACGACGAAAAATCTCTTTTAGAAAGTATAGCTATGCGATTATATAAATGTGTACAAATATTGGGTGCAATTTGGGTCCTTGCATTAACTCGAATAATGTCAAACATGTAATTGTACCTTAATACGGCAGTAAAATATTATTTTTATTCTAGAAACTCCTAATTTTAAACATAGGAATGAATGGAAATTAAATTATTACTAACTACATGAAAACTACTAAATTAAGATTGAAAATAAATATTCAGGAGTAGCTGGTGGAATAATGAATGCAGTATTTGGTAAAAGTAATTTTTCTGATCTTTGCTGTTTATAATAGGCTAATTTAATACAAAATATAGGTGACTTAGATATAGGGCTACTGTGATTGCATATGATACTATAAACTTGACAAAAATTTCATACTATGAATTACATTTTTTTGAATATTTTTTTAAATATCGCAATATTTTTGGTAAATCCTATTTTTAAAAAAAGATATATAATCTATTAAATGACCTTGCAAGTAAGAGAATGTTATTGGACTAGGTATTGCAGAATGTTTCGGTGGTCGGAGAACGGTTGATGGGTCCATTAGTCGTTACTCCATTTCACTGTAGCGAACTGAGGTCTTGGTTACCAAACTGGCATCTACGAAACTGTAATTATGGGAAGGACACGCTGTTGCAAAGGTGGCACGATTCGTCTGACCAGAGAGGTCAAAAGGTATAAAAAACGATAAAATTAGCATTGCTGGATACATTAACATTCTACATCTTTCAACAAATACAGGCGACCTACGTCATCAGTAACGCATATGAAACGAGCCTGTCACCGAATCAGAGCGGTAAATAAGAAGCCAACCTGCAGTTGTCCTTGATTGGTTCATAGCGGTGACGAACCTTCGTTCCTTTAAATAAGCCAAGGTATTACAATACCGTCCTAATTTAATAATCGTCCTAATTCTCCTACAATCGTAAAAGATTGAAAATAGTTAGGTAAAAGCATTATAGGTAGAAAGCAGTATAGGTAGAAAGCATTATAGGTAGAACGCATTATAGGTAGAAAGCAGTATAGGTAGAAAGCAGTATAGGTAGAACGCATTATAGGTAGAAAGCAGCATAGGTAGAAAGCATTATAGATAGAAAGCAGTATAGGTAGAACGCATTATAGGTAGAAAGCAGTATAGGTAGAAAGCATTATAGGTAGAACGCATTATAGGTAGAAAGCATTATAGGTAGAAAGTATTATAGGTAGAAAGCAGTATAGGTAGAAAGCAGTATAGGTAGAACGCATTATAGGTAGAAAGCAGCATAGGTAGAAAGCATTATAGATAGAAAGCAGTATAGGTAGAACGCATTATAGGTAGAAAGCAGTATAGGTAGAAAGCATTATAGGTAGAACGCATTATAGGTAGAAAGCATTATAGGTAGAAAGTATTATAGGTAGAAAGCATTATAGGTAGAAAGCATTATAGCACGAACGGTAAAGCGATGATCACTGAGAACTGAGAACAGCTACTTTTACTTGTTACGTTTCAGTATGTGTTAATAACCTCTACAGAAATACCGTGAGTAATAATCATTGTGTAATAAATCACACAAACCTACTTTATTTTTTCGTAAATAACCTTGAAGAAGTCATACAACCTGCTGAAAACTCGTAAAATTGAACTTCTTTTAACGAGATACATTCATATGACGTCATTAACAATATCAGATTTTATAAGTTCCACTCGTTGCGTAACCGCATTCATATCTATTTTGCGTCACTAAAACACGTCCATCCGTTTATCTTTGGAGCTGGTTGCTCAGTTACGATCTACGTTTACTAGAACTTGTTAATGTAACCTTGTGGGGAATAGTAGTATAATCGAGTTATGAATAATAATCGAATTAAAACTGTCGATTACACTTTTGTAGAGAACTTTAATCCTTAAAATTATGATCAGTGGGAAAAGTGTAGGATTAAATACTTATAAAACGGAGATTTTTTAAAAATTGTTTTTACGTTCTTATATAATTTGTTGTTATTATCTACTATATAATTGGAATAAAATACAGCCAGCCAAAGATAAAATGTTGCTTAGACAAAAAATCCTAAAGCTACGCGGCAAAAAATATCACGTGGCAATAGCATCTTCACTTTCAGCTACCCTTTAAGCTCTATTGGGTATATATTAGACCTTTACTTGTTTTTAAAATTCAAATATTCTATTTTTTATTGTTTATAGTTTAACCAAAAATTCTTGGTTTTAACATCCCGAAGAACCTAGTCTTCAGACAATGTAGACAATTACTCAAGAGTCTTTCACTTTAATAATTTTATATTTCAATACTAACTATTAATTACAAACAATTTAAGCAACTCAAATATCAACCTGAATCAGTGAACACCCTAGCGTTCACTAATCCTATTGGTCTAGGTGTGTCGACTCAAGCAAGCTCTTCTTCTGAGCTGGAAATTGTTATGATGGTTCCTTTCATTATACTTGGCTTTTTCAAACACACCTACTTGTGCGAAAAAACATTTTCAGCACTTATTGAAATAAAAACAAAATAAAGGAACAAACTAGACGTTGCTAATGACTTGGGTTGTGCCCTTACTAAAATACAACCTCAAATAGGTATATGCTAGTGAAAAACATTCAAGCTCATCCATCTTACTAACAGATTTTCCCCTTATCTGTTAAAATTTACCTAGCGAATTAAAACTTTAAATATTATATCATGTTTCTTGTGAAAGTATGTATTATTAAATAAATTGTTTTATATATATATATATATATATATATATATATATATATATATATATATATATTAAAACAACATAGGTTATTCAAATACAAGAATATTTATTAATTTATAACCAAAGCTTTTCATTGGTAAACAGTACCAACATCATCAGGAAGGAAAATTACAATAATGTAAGCTATAGGCCATAGCTTACATGTAATGTAATATGGCCTATAGCTTACATTATTGTAATTTTCATTCCTGATGATGTTGGTACTGTTTACCAACGAAAAGCTTTGAATATAAATTAATAAATATTCTTGTATTTGAATAACCTATGTTGTTTTAAAATATATATATATATATATATATATATATATATATATATATATATATATAATATTTGTTTCTTTTTAATATGTCCATACCATTTATTTATAGTGTAAAGTGAAAGGGGACGTGGGAGGCTTTCATTTCAAGAAAAGGGGGAGTGGTACCAAGACGTTTGGGAACCCCTGCTCTATTTTTTAGACCCCTGCTCTGAGCTCTGTTTTTTAGTGTTAATAGAAAATATTTATTTGTTTCCACTAATTACTGCAGGCGTGGCCAACAATTTTTTGCGGTGGACCTCATTGGTAGAAAGAACATTTTTCGTTGGAAGAAACATTCGATACAATTATAAAATGTTAAATATAAAAAGGGTTGAAAATTTTCAATAGAAAATTGCTTATGACATATGTGGTTATTACAATAAATTAACTGAAAACTAATGTGATGCATTGAAGCGTTTCCATTGCTTATTATTTTCATAAAGCAATAAACAGTAGAGCTATTTTTAGCATCTACTCTTAACATAGCCTCCAAGTGTAAATCATTCAGTTTTGATCTTGTACTCTTATTTAGATTCATTTAAGAAATTGTTCGTTCACAAGTTGAGATGAAAATAATAAATATTTCTTGGCAGTTTTTTTTAAATTTCTCAATTTTTTATTATTTAGTTGCATATTTTCTCGTTATGTTTTATGTAGGTAATATTTCATTACATTGTAACGTTAGATTATTTCACAATTAGATTTATTCTAATTGCATATCATATACATTAGATGTACATAAAATATATTTTAGATAAAACGTAACATTTTTATCATTTTTTTAAAGCAAACGAAATCTGTTATTACTGCAAGTATATTGATAACAAATTCTTGAATCTTTTCTCTTGACATATTTAATCACACAGTATCTAACAGAGGTCAAATTGTCATGGCCAAGTTTGGTCAAATTTTCCTTTAGCCAGATTTAAAGAAAAAAGAGTAACCAAATCGTTCAAGTGTGTAAAATGAGTAAAAACCACATCCATTTTGGTTCTGTTAATTTGAGACATTCTTTCTTATAAACGTTACAAATATATTACCTTTTGAATATCTCACACATTCAATGGAAGGTTTTAAAACCTTTCCTAAACTTAACCAACGGATTTTATTGTAATAAATTTCATAAAAATAAATTATTTAGCTCTTCAAAGAGTTGAATATGTTGTCTGTTTTTTTTTTATCTAGGGAAATTCACTAATTTCATTGGAACATGTAATTGATTCTTAAAATATTTGTGCACAATGCATGTTATGAATGCGTTTGGGTATAGTTTAATGATCAATTTATGAAATTTTGTCTTCAATCCGTTTTATTAGAACAATATTTTTCTAATCATATTTGATTATCCAACTGTTGTTACATTCACCAAGTTTTTCCAGTCAATATTTTAATTCAAAAAACCATTTTTCAACCTCTCATAAAAAATCTTTTATTTTAAAAAATAATGAATTATCGCAACCCATCATTTATTATTATTGAAGAGAAAATAGATAATATTGTAAACTTTTGCAGCCGTATACTGGCCATGCCTACCTTATCTTTTGGTTAATTAACTCACTTTTAGTTTTGATTACCTGTCAAGTTTAGCCATTCCGTCTGTTGTATGGTCCACATGCTCTGTAGCTTTCTGGCGACCTGTATTTTTACTATAAAGTGCTTCGCCAATCTTCGGATTACTTCCTCTTCTGTTGGTACAGCATTCAATACTTCCAAATATCATACCCCCCCTCTATAAAATGGTCAGCTTTCTTACTCTTGCTTCGTCCATAATTTTCCATTACAGAATACATACTCAGAAATCTCTTTTGAAATTTCTCAAAGTCTATTCTCTCACTGATTCCACCATCTTGTTGCCCCATCTACCACTCTGTCTATTATGTTATTGAAAGAGAATCTTCCTTTCACATCATTGTGCCTTCTCTTTTATGTACTCTCTGAATACTTGTCTAGATATCTTTATCCTTCAAATTCCCTCTTTTTCCTTTATATTTTGGGATCTCTTCTTGGCTCATATATGTTACGTGGGTTCCTTCTGGTATTGTTATTGGTGATGCTCTGTCACCTTTTCTCAGCGCACAAGTTTTGTTTTATATTCTTATGTTCTTCAACATTGTTCTTGAACATTTTCAACTCTGAAGCAAAACAGAAAATGATCCGTCTAACGGAAGGAAACATCTTAAAACATGAAGGTAAAAAATATATATGACTGTTGCCTGTAACAAGGATGAAGGCATCCTGAAGCATTTAGACTAACCGAGTTATATCACTATATTTCATCTCTAGTGACGTATTTCATGACGAAGACATCATCAAGTGTGAAGAAATACGATTCAGGTATTGACATACATCCCCGGAAAAAGTGAAACATCTACAAAAGAGTGTGATATTGTGACAGGTCTTGAGGACGAAGGATCTTGACGTGGGAGAAGAAACGAGCGAGGTATTCACGTGTATGATGAATAAAGAAATCGTGAAAAGTTTATAAAAGTGAGTCTATCGTGTTTATTTCAAGGATGAAGACATGAAACGTGAAAAAAAAACATTAGATATTGACGTGTGTAGCCTACGAGATAGAAATATCCTGAAAAATTTATTAAAACGAGTTACATGTTGACTCATCTTAAAGCCGTCTTTAAGGTTGAAATAAAGAGTAGATTCTATAAAGGATGAAAACATAATGCAGTGTTACAGAAGAGTTAAAAATTAATTGTTTTTAAGGAATAATTCATAGAAAAATAAGAGCAACGAAACAGTTAGTGAGCAGAATTGAATGATAATGGGATTCTGAAACTATCTAGGGTATAAGTAAGGCACAAAAATGCGATGCTTGAGAAAAACTTAATTTTGGTCAAAAGGCAGACATATAGAACGTTTTTGGGTAATGTATTTTAAAAGAGATTAAATAAAGGCACATAAATTTATAAGGAAGATAAATTGAAAAGCTACCCAAAAGCTTTGTACTAATCATCGAAGGCAGAAAATAATTAACATCAGCGAAAGATATTGCCAAAACATTCTGCGAATTATTTGCTAAAACCAGTTTTAAACCAAAGCACAAGGCTAAAACTACAAAAGTCAGGTTTTGCCTAAATGAAAGTGAGGCCTTCGTCTCGAATGATTGTTTGACAGAAATGAACTTAATAAAGCTTTGGGAGATTCCAAATGCCGAAAGGCCGCATCATTGATAGTACTCACATTGAATTTCCTAAACACAGGGGACCAAGTGCAAAGTCCACCCTATTAAATTTTTTGTTATCAAGACGTGGAAAGTTGGATGTATCTAATATTCTTGGAAAAAACGACAAGCGATAAAAATCGATAAAATGTAAAGCCTAAAGACCAGTTTGATAGCTATCGACCTGTAATGCTGACAATCCCTTTATTAAAACTTTCGGAAAGGACGGTTCTAGAGAGACTAAGCAAGGTTCTAAATAATAATTCATTTATCTCACATCGACATGCTGGATTCACAAAAATAGAAGTACAATCGATTATGTAATACATCTTTCACAGATAATAAAACATGGATTCCATAAACGTCAACAAATGCTAGCTATCTATGTGAACTTAAAATTCGCTTACAATAGTGTATGGATAAAAAAACGTTTTCAAAAATTGCCACTATCGGAAATACACGGTTTATTTACATGCATCAAATCTTTCTTGTTACAACGTTACACATTTGTGAATTATAGGACGAAATATCAGGGTATAAACAAATAGGGAAATATCTCCCAGTAGAATCCGTATTGCGTTATGTTTTTAATTACATTATATAATATGGCATACTCCGGCTAACTTTAGAGATGCCCGGCACTTTACTATTCCTAGATGACCTCGTAATAAGGAGCACTAGAAGTCACTAGTTCACTAGGAGGCATACAGGAATGGGCAAAGAGAGCGCTAAGTGAATTAAGTGAGTGGGCGGAGGAAAACGAAATGTTAATGAATCCACAGAAAAGACTTACGTCCAAAAAAAAAGCATGAAATGGTTGTTAGGATCAGCAATGTGCCAGTCTTAAGGCCCGGCGCACATGAGCTTGAAAGTAATCGGGACGCCGAGATAGTTTTCAAGCTGATAGGCAGAAGTACATTGGGAGTAATGGGGCAACGCACATGGGACGCAGATAGCTATCGGATAGCCTAGGCCTATCTCGATAGGTATCTGGACTGACGCAGGTTTCTCCTCCTATCTTGGCGTCAATTCTATCGCCAGCGTTCCACTAGTACACAGTTGGTAATGAGACAGCGCACATGCACCGCAGCTTACTTTCTATCTGTTTCATTTTATCAGGGAAGTTTTCGATAATATAATTACTAATTTCATATTATTTATATGTTTAACTTTAAATATGATTGAATAACCAATTGACATCAATTTGTAACATTAATATTAATTAGGTGGGTCATTTGTTATTAATATCAATGATGACTTATAGTTTTAAATAATAATCTTTAATAGTTACTAATCATTTTATTTAATATCATATATATGTATAAAATTTTAACTATATATATATATATATAATAAAACAACATAGGTTATTCAGATACAAGAATATTTATTAATTTATATTCAAAGCTTTTCATTGGTAAACAGTACCAACATCATCAGGGATGAAAATGATGTATGTATATATATATATATATATATATATATATATATATTTAGTAATTAAATCTATCATGGAAAGTGAAGATTTGGACGTGGATGTAGAATTGTTTATAGAGGAAATTAAACAACATAGGGCAATATGGGATGTGCGAAGCGAATAGTATAAAGGCAGGGTAAAAAAGCTATTGGCTTAGGAGGAAATCTGCAAAAACAAACATCTGATTTTAGATTTCCAAACAAAATCCTTCAAAAGATCGAGTAGACATTCGAAAATAATTAAAGAATTTTTGTACATCTTCCCTTAAATCAATTAAAACAGTCTTGAACGCACATTTTAAATATCTCTCATTATTAAATGGGTGAATCCAATATCTTCTTCTTTTACTTTCCCTTTCACCAATATATTTGCACACTAAGAACGAAAACACTTTCTTTTTGTAAACTTGCACTTGTTTATGATCCAACTCGTAGGAGAAACAACATAGAGCCAGTCCCCAACATGGAAAATAACTATCAAAAAGATAGGCTTGAAATGACGCGCGCTTACATTTAATCTCATGTGCGCTGAAACTCCGATGGGTATCAGAAAGGTTGGATAGAAAACTATCTCGGCGTCTCGATTACTTTCAAGCTCTTGTGCGCCGGACCTAAGGACTAATGAAGGAACATATCTAGGATTGGTTCTCGACAATTAGTTGACGTGGTCTAAGCTATTGAAAACATCTTCAAGAGCGAATCTCGAATGGGGTTTATTAAATGCCTTGCGGCTATAGATTGGGAAGGAAATTTTGAAGTCTTAGGTACTATGATATTCTACATTAAGTAGAGCTCTGAAGTCATGACGGTGACAGGCTCAATCTCCGCACTATCCAAACTGAATATTGTTCGAAGTAAAGCTTTGAGGATCTTTACAGGAACTGCTAAATCTACCCCATAGCAGTACTTGAGCTTCAAACAAGAACGTAGAACCGCTACAGATAAGGAGAGCAAAAGATACATTAATGATGCGTGAGAGAAACTCAGTTATGGAGGCAGCCTCTGGCAAGACTGTAAGGTTCCGTCACAGAGGCTGGAAATGCAACATAATCTCCTCTAGGTTCACTCAAGAGGATTCAAAGATTTATTAATGCTGGTAACATTTTCCGTTACATTGGATCCCTGACCACTACTGCAATAATGACAACGGTGGGGCTGATTTACTGGCACAACAAGGAGCATCTCAACTTCAACCAAGTACAGCAATATCTTACTTTACGGCATAAAGGCGTATTAAAACACTCTAAAAGCAAAGTACTCTCAGCTAATAGCAACGCGTAGTGAAGGAAAAGTTGGAGGCACTTTTCTGACCATCCCATATGGCCAACAGACTCATACCACCGGACATAACCAGGCCAGTTGGAAGTAGTTGCTTTTCCAAGGTCATAGGAATAAAGGTCACGACTACCTTTATTCACACTTCTAAACAATAGAATAAAGAACACCCAATACTACCCACTTTCTAAGAAACAGGGGATCATGTCACCAGAGCATATATTTCAATACACGGCAATGGAGCATCTTGAAAATAAAATTGAAGATATCACTATGATGGCAGTTGCAATTAGTCTGCACTTAAAAAAATGGTATAAAAGCCAACAATGACGTAGTTTAAAAAATGTTTAATTAGCTTAATACTGTGAACAAGTTTAAATGCTTGATGAGAACAAGTTTAATTAGGATTTTATTGTTGAAAGCCTATTTAGTTCCTGGTTCTGAGTTGCGATATCTATATGTACGTATCAGACAGATCATATTGTGCGACTTTTACAATATAAAATATACAAAAATTCATCCTTTCATAAGATCCGCTCATTTCAATTTTCAAGAATTTATTTTCTAGGCTTTATACACCGTGCGTTTTTTGCGCTAAATTACGAAATGAGTAGTTTGTAAATAGAGGCACATGTAGACGTCAATAGATTAACAAACACACCTTGTATCTATTAGCATGAATCCTAAACGAAGGATTCAAAGTTTTATTATCTGATGCAATAAACCGACAATTACCTGGTTTTATGAAAAACAATTAATTGCGCCTGGAGTGACGTAAGAAGAACAACCTAACCTATAAAACTTACGAGGACCACAATAATGCCGCCGTTAAATTTGAGGGCACAACTAAATTCGTGTGCGTCATAGAGTGAGGTTTTGTCAAATTTAAGAAAGGTAATAGAGCAGCCAAATCAGGTAACATATGTTTATATTTTATTAAATGACACGTTACAAATATTCTCTTAATTGCAACATTAGCTTTTTCTAAAGCTCTTAATTTATTTAATCCACTTTTCCTTCACTCCTCTATGCTTTGTAACCATAGAATCTAATCCTTAATCTGGCTCCTCTCTACACAGTGACAACAACTACCATCCCCTCCATTCACTCCTCTATGCTTTGTAACCATAGAATCTAATCTTTAACTTGGCGCCTCTCTACACTGTGAAAACCAATAACATCCCCTCCTGTCACTATTCTTTGCTCTATAACCACAGAAATTATTCTTTAACATGGCTCCTCTCTACACTGTGACAACAAAAACCATACCCTCCTTTCAATCCTCTATACTCTATAACCACAGAAATTAATCTTTAACTTGGCGCCTCTCTACACTGTGAAAACCAATAACATCCCCTCCTGTCACTACTCTATGCTCTATAACCACAGAAAATAATCTTTAACTTGGCTCCTCTCTACACTGTGAAAACCAACATCCCCTCCTGTCACTACTCTATGATCTGTAACCACAGAAATTAATCTTTAACATGGCTCATCTCTACACTGTGACAACAAAAACCATCCCCTCCTTTCAATCCTCTATGCTCTATAACCACAGAAATTAATCTTTAACTTAGCGCCTCTCTACACTGTGAAAACCAACAACATCCCCTCCTGTCACTACTCTATGATCTGTAACCACAGAAATTAATCCTTTACTTGTCTCCTCTCTAAAATGTGACAACTAAACACTACCTTTCACACCTCTATGATCTGTAACCACAGAAATTAATCGTTAACATGGCTCCCCTCTACACTGTGTCAACAAAAAACATCCCCTCCTTTCAATCCTCTATGCTCTATAACCACAGAAAATAATTTTTAACTTGGCGCCTCTCTACACTGTGAAAACAAACAACATCCCCTCCTGTCACTACTCTATGCTCTGTAATCACAGAAATTAATCCTTAACGTGTCTCCTCTCTAACATGTGACAACAAAACCATCCCCTCCTTTTAATCCTCTATGCTCTATAACCACAGAAATTAATCTTTAACTTAGCGCCTCTCTACACTGTGAAAACCAACAACATCCCCTCCTGTCACTACTCTTTGCTCTATAACCACAGAAATTAATCTTTAACATGGCTCCTCTCTACACTGTGACAACAAAAACCATCCCCTCCTTCCAATCCTCTATGCTCTATAACCTCAGAAATTAATCTTTAACTTGGCTCCTCTCTACACTGTGAAAACCAACAACATTCCCTCCTGTCACTTCTCTTTGCTTTATAACCACAGAAATTAATCTTTAACATGGCTCCTCTCTACACTGTGACAACAAAAACCATCCCCTCCTTTCAATTCTCTATGCTCTATAACCACAGAAATTAATCTTTAACTTGGCGAATCTCTACACTGTGAAAACCAATAACACCCCCTCCTGTCACTACTCTTTGCTCTATAACCACAGAAATTAATCTTTAACTTGGCTCCTCTCTACACTGTGAAAACCAACAACATTCCCTCCTGTCACTTCTCTTTGCTTTATAACCACAGAAATTAATCTTTAACATGGCTCCTCTCTACACTGTGACAACAAAAACCATCCCCTCCTTTCAATCCTCTATGCTCTATAACCACAGAAATTAATCTTTAACTTGGCGAATCTCTACACTGTGAAAACCAATAACACCCCCTCCTGTCACTACTCTTTGCTCTATAACCACAGAAATTAATCTTTAACATGGCTCCTCTCTACACTGTGACAACAAAAACCATACCCTCCTTTCAATCCTCTATGCTCTATAACCACAGCAATTAATCTTTAACTTGGCGTCTCTCTACACTGTGAAAACCAATAACATCCCCTCCTGTCACTACTCTATGCTCTATAACCACAGAAAATAATCTTTAACTTGGCGCCTCTCTACACTGTGAAAACAAACAACATCCCCTCCTGTCACTACTCTATGCTCTGTAATCACAGAAATTAATCCTTAACGTGTCTCCTCTCTAACATGTGACAACAAAACCATCCCCTCCTTTTAATCCTCTATGCTCTATAACCACAGAAATTAATCTTTAACTTGGCGCCTCTCTACACTGTGAAAACCAACAACATCCCCTCCTGTCACTACTCTTTGCTCTATAACCACAGAAATTAATCTTTAACATGGCTCCTCTCTACACTGTGACAACAAAAACCATCCCCTCCTTCCAATCCTCTATGCTCTATAACCTCAGAAATTAATCTTTAACTTGGCTCCTCTCTACACTGTGAAAACCAACAACATTCCCTCCTGTCACTTCTCTTTGCTTTATAACCACAGAAATTAATCTTTAACATGGCTCCTCTCTACACTGTGACAACAAAAACCATCCCCTCCTTTCAATTCTCTATGCTCTATAACCACAGAAATTAATCTTTAACTTGGCGAATCTCTACACTGTGAAAACCAATAACACCCCCTCCTGTCACTACTCTTTGCTCTATAACCACAGAAATTAATCTTTAACTTGGCTCCTCTCTACACTGTGAAAACCAACAACATTCCCTCCTGTCACTTCTCTTTGCTTTATAACCACAGAAATTAATCTTTAACATGGCTCCTCTCTACACTGTGACAACAAAAACCATCCCCTCCTTTCAATCCTCTATGCTCTATAACCACAGAAATTAATCTTTAACTTGGCGAATCTCTACACTGTGAAAACCAATAACACCCCCTCCTGTCACTACTCTTTGCTCTATAACCACAGAAATTAATCTTTAACATGGCTCCTCTCTACACTGTGACAACAAAAACCATACCCTCCTTTCAATCCTCTATGCTCTATAACCACAGCAATTAATCTTTAACTTGGCGTCTCTCTACACTGTGAAAACCAATAACATCCCCTCCTGTCACTACTCTATGCTCTATAACCACAGAAAATAATCTTTAACTTGGCTCCTCTCTACACTGTGAAAACCAACAACATCCCCTCCTGTCACTACTCTATGATCTGTAACCACAGAAAATAATCTTTAACTTGGCGAATCTCTACACTGTGAAAACCAATAACACCCCCTCCTGTCACTACTCTTTGCTCTGTAACCACAGAAATTAATCTTTAACATGGCTCCTCTCTACACTGTGACAACAAAAACCATCCCCTCCTTTCAATCCTCTATGCTCTATAACCACAGAAATTAATCTTTAACTTAGCGCCTCTCTACACTGTGAAAACCAACAACACCCCCTCCTGTCACTACTCTATGATCTGTAACCACAGAAATTAATCCTTAACTTGTGTCCTCTCTAACATGTGACAACTAAACACCACCGTTCACACCTCTATGATCTGTAACCACAGAAATAAATCGGTAACATGGCTCCTCTCTACACTGTGTCAACAAAAACCATCCCATCCTTTCAATCCTCTATGCTCTATAACCACAGAAATTAATCTTTAACTTGGCGCCTCTCTACACTGTGAAAACCAACAACATCCCCTCCTGTCACTACTCTATGCTCTGTAATCACAGAAATTAATCCTTAACGTGTCTCCTCTCTAACATGTGACAACTAACACCACCTTTCACACCTCTATGATCTGCAACCACAGAAATTAATCGTTAACATGGCTCCTCTCTACACTGTGTCAACAAAAACCATCCCCTCCTTTCAATCCTCTATGCTCTATAACCACAGAAAATAATCTTTAACTTGGCTCCTCTCTACACTGTGAAAACCAACAACATCCCCGCCTGTCACTACTCTTTGCTCTATAACCACAGAAATTAATCTTTAACATGGCTCCTCTCTACACTGTGAAAACCAACATCCCCTCCTGTCACTACTCTTTGCTCTATAACCACAGAAATTAATCTTTAACATGGCTCCTCTCTACACTGTGAAAACCAATAACATCCCCTCCTGTCCCTGCTCTTTGCTCTATAACCACAGAAATTAATCTTTACCATGGCTCCTCTCTACACTGTGAAAACCAACAACATCCCCTCCTGTCACTACTCTTTGCTCTATAACCACAGAAATTAATCTTTAACATGGCTCCTCTCTACACTGTGACAACAAAAACCATCCCCTCCTTCCAATCCTCTATGCTCTATAACCTCAGAAATTAATCTTTAACTTGGCGCCTCTCTACACTGTGAAAACCAATAACATCCCCTCCTGTCACTACTCTATGCTCTATAACCACAGAAATTAATCTTTAACTTGGCGCCTCTCTACACTGTGAAAACCAACAACATCCCCTCCTGTCACTACTCTATGCTCTATAACCACAGAAATTAATCTTTAACTTGGCGCCTCTCTACACTGTGAAAACCAACAACATCCCCTCCTGTCACTACTCTATGCTCTATAACCACAGAAATTAATCTTTAACTTGGCGCCTCTCTACACTGTGAAAACCAACTACCATCCTCTCCTGTCACTACTCTATGCTCTATAACCACAGAAATTAATCTTTAACTTGGCGCCTCTCTACACTGTGAAAACCAATAACATCCCCTCCTGTCACTACTCTATGCTCTATAACCACAGAAATTAATCTTTAACTTGGCGCCTCTCTACACTGTGAAAACCAATAACATCCCCTCCTGTCACTACTCTATGCTCTATAACCACAGAAATTAATCTTTAACTTGGCGCCTCTCTACACTGTGAAAACCAACTACCATCCCCTCCTGTCACTACTCTATGCTCTATAACCACAGAAATTAATCTTTAACTTGGCGCCTCTCTACACTGTGAAAACCAACAACATCCCCTCCTGTCACTACTCTATGCTCTATAACCACAGAAATTAATCGTTAACATGGCTCCTCTCTACAGTGTGACAACAAAAACCATCCCCTCCTTTCAATCCTCTATGCTCTATAACCACAGAAAATAATCTTTAACTTGGCTCCTCTCTACACTGTGAAAACCAACAACATCCCCTCCTGTCACTACTCTTTGCTCTATAACCACAGAAATTAATCTTTAACATGGCTCCTTTCTACACTGTGACAACAAAAACCATCCCCTCCTTTTAATCCTCTATGCTCTATAACCACAGAAATTAATCTTTAACTTGGCGCCTCTCTACACTGTGAAAACCAACATCCCCTCCTGTCACTACTCTATGCTCTGTAATCACAGAAATTAATCCTTAACGCGTCTCCTCTCTAACATGTGACAACTAACACCACCTTTCACACCTCTATGATCTGTAACCACAGAAATTAATCTTTAACATGGCTCCTCTCCACACTGTGTCAACAAAAACCATCCCCTCCTTTCAATCCTCTATGCTCTATAACCACAGAAATTAATCTTTAAGTTGGCTCCTCTCTACACTGTGAAAACCAATAACATCCCCTCCTGTCACTACTCTTTGCTCTGTAAGCACAGAAACTAATCCTTAGCTTGGCTCCTCAGTATACGCCAATCGCATAAATTATCGACTCTCTTCATTCCTCTCTACTCTCAGTACTAAAAACACCTTTAAGTATTGCTAATACGATGTTCACGATATATATAATGATTTTCCTTTACCTTGCACAAACAGCTACGTCGAAATACCATGTCTCTCCTCATATGAGGCTGTGCCAAGAGACATTATGTTGCAATTCTATCTGATATCTGTATTGACTTTCGTTACCCTTGTATTTAAAACCATTGCATTATTTTATGATTAGGCTTACGATCTATAATTGTTGACTTTCTCTTTGTATATCAGTAGCCCTACATGTTGTGTTTCTCTTGTTCTAAGACACGAGGCGTAATACTGTAGATCTCTTTGAGTTATATATATTGTTTTTCATTCTTGTACTAAAAAATATGCATTACATTAAGTACTAAAGAAAAATACACTCTCTGTTTATTTGTTTTGCTTTCCTTGCACAAAGAATCGTTGTTATATTATATTTCTTCTCTGCCCACAATAACTGTGTTGGTTTTCGTTTTTTTTTTTTTTTATCACGAAACAATGCATTGCATTAAGACGCTACGAACTATATCTCTGTACGGTTGAATCACTTTGACAAAAATCGCCTCGCGCAGGCTGAGGGGGTGAGGGGTGGGGTTTGGCTACGTGTAAGGGGAGGAGGAAGAGAAAGTTCTAAGTAGAAACGCTACTAGCCTGACTACATACTTTCAGCTGAGTTGATTCATTTATGCACGTCAAGAGGAAAAACCCGGGTACTACTCGGTTGAAGAAACTAAAAACATGTGCACTATAAAATACAAAAGATAACATTAAACCTAAATCAAAACATAACACCAGCAAATGTTTTTGGAAAGGTGTGTATAGGTCCACCACCGGCGGCTTTCACGATCAACTGAAGTGTCGCTCAGAGAGTTCGCCCTAACGCGCATGCGCACTGGCGCCTTTTGGCACTGCGCATTCAACACCTTGATTTTTCACAAAGTTATTCGACTGTACTGGGGTTCGTTTCACTTGAACCAACAGACATTATGTTTCGATTCTATCCGCAGTGTTTGTATTTTTCCGTTCACCTCGTACAAATACCATAGGGTTCCATGGTATTTTTGAAATAAAAATCAAAAGCTGTATCTTTCTTCTGTGTGTGTGTGTTTTTTTTTAATAGAGATATTGGTAGCACTGAATACTCTATCGTATTTTGGTTTCGAATATAGAACTTTTAGTAGCCAAAACAACTTCGACATGTAATATTTTAATATTTAAAAATAGACTTAGAAGGAAAGCCTGCAAACTCCATTTATCTTCAGTTTTTGAGATCTGAGAAGCAAAATAAAATCCAAGCCAACCAATATCAACGTTAGATTCAGTCATGTGACCTGACACGGCTGAATGATCTTAGTATGTGTAGCTTGGTGTTGTGATTTGTTGTGTTTTAACATATTTCATTAGTTTTAAAAGATTTTTCATTTTAATGACGATTAGTCTATTATGGAACCTCAATTGAAATAATATCTCCTGTCCGTGGACATTCATTTATGGCACCGGACAGCGTTTTTGGTCACTATTAGAAGTTTAAATCCATGCAGCAAATGAAGAATGCCTAACAATATGTTGAAGTTATTATCTTTTGCAATTGTAGTAAAAGCGGGCATTGATTGTTGTGTTCAAGATTCGTGGATGAGGGCTACAGAATATTTAAATCGATAAATCAGTGACATTTCAAGTTTGCATCTATAAAAACGTTTTCCTCCGAAGATCAAAGGCTACTAAACGGGTGGTAATTAAAAGTGAACATTTTTCTACCATGAAGTTCAAATGTGCCGCAAAAGCTAAACTCAGACATCAACCCTCCATTAATTCCAGCAGGTGTTCCAGGCCTAGTAAAAATTTTGAAATATGAGATGTAAAGAGGCGTTTGAACTACCTATGGCTCGAACTGGGTAGACACACAGACTTGAAATATTCCTTACCCAGAAAGACCTTCAAGATGTACCAGAGCCGGAATGTGACCAATAGAAAAATCACAGGAAACCATTGTGTAAAACTGAGAACTGTTAAAAAAATATAACAATCCCAACCTGTTTTCATTTAAATTGATATTCTCAAGGCCTTGATAATAATTAGCCTATTATTTGTGTTTTATAAAAAACTTTACTAATGTTTTTTTGAAAAATTAAGTGTAATTCTTCTGATGTAACGTTAAAAATAATATTTTTAATCTGTCTAACTTAGGAATATTATTTCTACAATGAATTAGTTAGTTTTTTTTATTTAAATGGCAATGCTACCATAGAATTTAGCCTAAACAGTATATAAAATTGTTTTTAAAATATACTTTATTGGTGTCTCAAAATCAAAATAAAATATTAATAGCTAAAACAGCTAAATCCAACTTTTTGTAGCAAAATCAGTAATCTCCAAAAACTGATTAAAACAGTAGGAACAAAAATGCTATGCACTTAAATGTTTATCACCTCAAATTTTCTTTTGGCTCTTCTGTAAAATTTACTGGACTAGAAATTGCGGTTTTTGCTTTTAGGCTCCTCATGTATTCATTTTTGTATTTTATATACCAAGAAACATTTAATTATATTGTTACACAAGCACAATATCGGTATTGGATTTCATTCCCTTTTTAGGAAGTAACACTGCGTCAACTCATGACTTTGTCCACTATAAGTTAAACTATGAGTTTTCCTTCTCTATGTAGGCCTATCAATAAACATTTCGTTATAATATGAATATGGTCAATATTATTACTCGTTTTCCTTCTCGTTCCAAGAGACGAGAATGAGCAGAGAATGCATCGCCTCTGCTCGCGCATTGGCTATTACAGACTGACTAAAACTGGAATAGAAATCTACGAAAAGGAAAGCGGCTAGAGCAGAGGTCTTCACTAGGATGTTTAGAGAGGCAAATAGTTTGCATCAAGTTTTCTTTAGGGCCACACGTACAATGGGCATTAAATAACTTACAAACAGTACGACTATAATATAAGTTTGTTACATCGCTAAAATAAACCAACTGTTTTGCATAATGAAAGTAGGAAAATATATTTTACTTAACTCCAGGAATAACTGAATTTGTTAATTCTTTGAAGCCGATGTACGAAATCTTTAACAGCTGTTAAAGAAGCATGTTAGCAGCATGTTAGCAGGTTGGGAAGAAACTGAATTTCTAAAAATGTTTTCAACTTTCTCACTCGTTAACATAGATCTGTACTTGTTTTTTTTTTTTATGAATCTCAGCTTACTGAATGTAGATCAAAAGACGTAGGCTTATGTAGATACAAAATCACGTAATATTTACTGAACAGAGTTAGTTAAGTAAGGAAATTTGTCTTTTCAACTTCTTTCCAAAAATCATAGTGAGCTTTATCTTTCTTACCTTCAAAAATACCATTACCACCGTTCTGCTGTTTTAATTCCCAACACCCTTCGGAGACGCAAAAAACGTTCTCAGGCCTGCGTAGTGAGGATGCCTGGGGTAGAGGGTTGGTGGCTGAACCCCGTTGGACAAATAGCATGCCAAATTCTGTCTGCGTGCGCGTGTGCGTGTGCTTGCGTTGCGTCTTTTTCGTAGTACTAAGGACACTGCGTTTCCCTTACTCTAGCCACTATATATCTTTTGTTTTTTCTCTATATAGGGTCTACCAAAAAACAATTGGTTATTTAATGGCGAATAATAATTTTGTTGTTGTTTCTCCTGATGACTTGTATCCTCTGACACCTTATCTACATTTGTTTTAGTTCTCCTTTTACCTATAGACTTTGCTTATTATTATGTTTCATATGATATAAATTATATTATACTCTATGGCCTACTTGCATATAGTAATTGCATTATGTATTATTGCATTATGTATGATTGCTTATATTATGCTACATATCATATCTGATATTCTTCTTGTACTCTTATATTACTCGTATTACTCTACTGTTTTACAGTATTGTGTCGGTTTTCGGTTTGCGAGCGGTTTGCGCTATTTTTGTTGATGCTCATGTTATCTGTATTGATTTTCGTTCTCCTTGATTAACGAAACACTGTATTATTCTACGATAATGCTCTCATTGCGATAACGCAAACCTGTTAAAGTGATCTGTAAATATGGGTCTACACCAACAATGGGATAAATCCACGCAGCAACGACGTTTGAGAAGTAATGTGTGGGAAAACGATCGTAACTTCATACACGTTTTCCAAGGAACTTTGCTGCGTTACGTTACCTCGCCGTTGTTCGTCCCACAGTTGTTCGTCCATAGGGTCAAAACAATCTTGATGGAGCTGTTCACACATAACAGCAACAACGGCCATTGGCGTTGGATCTTGGTCAACTCATTATTGTGGTGATTCAAAAGCCCCAGTTTTGAAGAAAGGATTATTTTAAAAGTAGAAAAGAAAAAAAAGTTATGCAATGAGATCGATTAGGGAACGTTTGCTAATTACCAAGAACTATCAAAACAAAAAAAAAAAAACAAGTAATACAAATTAAAAAAATTTTAAGTAAACTCCTACTGAGGTCAACAGAAATTTTTTTTAAATTTTAGTTACTTTTAATGTTTAAATTTAATTAATATAAATATTTATATACATATGACAGAATTAAAATATTAGGGCCCAAAATAGAAAACTAATTTCCTTGCAATTTTCCATTTCCCTCCCTATGCGGTATATGGTTGTATACTATTATTTTTGTTTGATACTATTTATTCGTTTTTTTTCTTTTATAATTTATGAAGCTCATGGTTATCTATAATTTCTTATTCTATCCATCTCTTGTATTACTTCATTGTTGCAAGGGACCTTTCTGTTATAATTTTATATAAATCTTCAAGTAATGATATCTAGCAATGGGAAAGTGGCCTCAGTGGCAAAGTTGTGGATTTCAAATATGTAATCATTCAGCTCGAATTCGACAGAGACATCAGCTTTTAAATTTATATTAATGAATAAATATATGAAAAACTATTTTAACATCAATTGCGTCATTCACTAAAAGTATAAATAAATGTATTTGAACTTGATTGGATGAATAAAAAAGTATTTTATTAACGATTGAAACTTAGTAGAAGATATATAGCCTATAAGGAGGGTGTGAGCTAATAGACGGAATTGAATAGTAACGTAAGCAAATACAATTTGTTTTAATCTAATAAAAAAAGTAAAAATATTATAAATGTTTAACTTTATAAGGTGGAATTAAAAAAATGTATTATGTAAGTTTAAGATTGTAAAAGGAAAATTGAACAATACACAAACTTACTCGACTTACTGTATTAAGGAAATTAAAAGTAAAGTTAATCTTAAATACTTTCTGTGAAGGACTTTGTTTGGAAATAATTATCTTAAGTATGTAAAAACTCCTTCTTTCCTGCAATTTATTAACAGAAGTGTCTCTACTTGCTTCTTGCTAGATTTGGGTTGCAGAACATTTCGCAAATCTTTTTCAATTCTTACTATTATTTCTCATTCTCACTATATATAGTCTATTTATATATCTTGTTTAAATTTTCAGTCGTTAATAAAATACGTTTTATTCTTCCACTCAAGTTTTTTAAAACTTGTAGTGAATAATACTTGATGTTAACACAGTTTTTTCAAAAAAAATTCTCAATTAAATTTAATTAGTTATTTTAATAATAAATTTCGCTTTCTACTCGTATTTTGCACTCTTATTGTTATTCTGTCATGTATATATACACATTTAATTTAATTGTAATTGTTTGATAAAAAGTAACTAAAATAAAATTTTTCTTTGTTAACACAAGTAGGAATTGACTTTAGAACGTTTTATTATATTAGGCCCTACTTTTTACATGGTTCTTATAAATACATGATCAGAGAATAAAAATTTTTATTGAATTTGTATTTCTAGTGAATATTGATGGTCACAATTTTGTCATAGGTAGCATAACACTTTATTCCGTTTCTTAATTCAGTATATATATCGAAATGATCAACAAAACAAATCTTGAGTGGTTTATTCGTGGATTTTCATAGAATTTAACATAACTTCAGTAACTGTTGATTATGGGAGGGGAAATAAAATTCAAATTAAATTAATAAAAATTAATCATGGTTGATTAGAATATTACTCATAGCGTAAAAGAAACCTTGATTCACCGGATTTTACGATTAAAATCTCATTGTTTGTTCGTCTAGTTATAATGACAAAGACCACGCTAATGACGTTTATGTCGACTCACAAGGCGTGACTCAGCGACATGCAAGAACAAAGCGTAAACACGCCATATCTTCCCACTACGTTAGTCGTAACAAGGCTTCTACTATCTGAATTAGCTTAGCTATTAGCGCTTCTAAATGCTTGAAGAAAGCGGGTCTTCTTTACGTTTTCGTGAATTCTTATTCCGAAATAACAACCCTGCCTTGGGAAACCCGTACGTAATGTCCAGAGACAAATACCCTGAGAATATCGTAGATGTAAAAATAACAAAATATTCTTCATTTGCTCGATGTACGAGAAAAATACAGAACATTACTGGAGGCGCTTTGAAACACGTCACTCATAAACGATTTTATTTCTGAACATTGCTTCAATAAACGTTTTAAAAAAATTTTATTTGAAATATTATTATTACAGTGACAAAAAAAAACGACGAAAAGCCTAAGCAATTTAGAACAAAGATTTTTAAAAAACAGAAGAAAAGAAAGGAATACCAATTAAAGAAGAAACTGAGAAAGAGCAAACCAAACAGGACACTGGAAGTGCATCAGTTACTTTTATACTTATTAAGATCCTCAAGTAACGTTCACAAGATTAGGCACACTGTTGAAAATAAATGCTGTCCAGGAAAAAAGCGTAGCCTACATGGTATCTCTAATGCGCTCTCTCGTATGAAGAATAAAAACCACCAGCAGAGCTTTGTGCTTTTCATTTTGCTCAATTATCAATCTAAAAACATCGATTCAAAACAAAGCTTTACTAAAAGCTACGTTTTCTATGCTCAGAATTACACTGCAAAAAAAAATTTCTAATTTATTGTAGTGTTGTCCAACACAGTGATAAACCTCGAACGCTTAGCATGGCGCTACAGGATTCAGAGTCGTTCCTCTGTTGATAAACTGGGTTCTGATAGGATGGTACATGTATCAGTGGGATTTGTATTTATAGTCTATATGATATAACCTGTCTTGTTGAACCGAATGTGCCTTATCACTTTAAGCCACCCGCAGCTGTTTCTGTAATGAGTCACTAACTAATATCTCTAAGTAATTTAACTCTTTTACTCGAACCACAGTTTTCAAATTTTTATGGAATATTTGATAAGTAAAAATATAAGAAGAACAATACCAAACACAACATAAATTGTAAAGTTATGTGTTTAAATGTATGATTCCTACCGCACATAAATAGTCTACGCCTAAATTGTTTCTTGAGTTTTTTTTTCACCAAAATATGTCGTGTTTGGTATTGTTAGTCATATATGTTTACGTTCTTTTCAAATTACAATTTGGAAATCACAAATTGAGGAAGAAAGTTAATTTATTTATTGAAAATTCTAGATCGTGGCTCATTAAGGAAAAAGCTGCGGGCGGGTGCAAGTCATAAGCCACATTCGAGTCCACAAAACAGGTTACATAATAAATACTATAGCATGACGAATTGAAGGATCTCGGATACTCTCCGTCAGATATCATAAGATTACTACAATGGAGATTCTCTAGGCTTAGGGATTGGCGGTTCGAATTCAAAGCTGTTAGCTTCTTTAGAGTTGGGATAACAACCCACCTTGGAGGATCGTTTTATGTCATTGTCCATCCTATCTTCATAGGAACCGTAAGCGGTACTAGCTGAAAATGTACATTTCTGCTTGAACACACACACACACACACACACACACACACACACACACTCACTCACACACATACACATACACCATATATATTAAATATGGTGATATGTTTTCTTGTAATATAGTTAATAAGTTAAAAATATTTCAAAAACAAGAATACTTTTAATGAATATATTTATTCAAAGCTTTTCGCAGATAAAATAGTATCAGCATCTTCAGGGAAATAATTATCTAATAAAATATTTTTACAAAATTAAATCATATCATAGAGTGATTCGACAATGGTCAAGTGACCGAAAGGCGCCTCATCACTCAAGGTAAAATCATTCCACTTAATAGTGGATAAAATTACTTACAATAGTAATATATTAACTTCATATATATATATATATATATATAAAGAGTGATTCGACAATGGTCAATTGACCGAAAGGTGCCTCATCACTCAAGGTAAAATTATTGCACTTAATGGTGGATTAAATTACTTACTTAGTAATATATTAACTTCATAAAGTCAATGCAACGGAAAAACAATGGATAACGTTAAATATCAAGAATTTAATACCTACCAAGGTAAACAGAGTGATTCGACAATGGTCAATTGACCGAAAGGTGCCTCATCACTCAAGGTAAAATTATTGCACTTAATGGTGGATTAAATTACTTACTTAGTAATATATTAACTTCATAAAGTCAGTGCAACGGAAAAACAATGGATAACGTTAAATATCAAGAATTTAATACCTACCAAGGTAAACAGAGTGATTCGACAATGGTCAATTGACCGAAAGGTGCCTCATCACTCAAGGTAAAATTATTGCACTTAATGGTGGATTAAATTACTTACTTAGTAATATATTAACTTCATAAAGTCAGTGCAACGGAAAAACAATGGATAACGTTAAATATCAAGAATTTAATACCTACCAAGGTAAACAGAGTGATTCGACAATGGTCAATTGACCGAAAGGTGCCTCATCACTCAAGGTAAAATTATTGCACTTAATGGTGGATTAAATTACTTACTTAGTAATATATTAACTTCATAAAGTCAGTGCAACGGAAAAACAATGGATAACGTTAAATATCAAGAATTTAATACCTACCAAGGTAAACAGAGTGATTCGACAATGGTCAATTGACCGAAAGGTGCCTCATCACTCAAGGTAAAATTATTGCACTTAATGGTGGATTAAATTACTTACTTAGTAATATATTAACTTCATAAAGTCAGTGCAACGGAAAAACAATGGATAACGTTAAATATCAAGAATTTAATACCTACCAAGGTAAACAGAGTGATTCGACAATGGTCAATTGACCGAAAGGTGCCTCATCACTCAAGGTAAAATTATTGCACTTAATGGTGGATTAAATTACTTACTTAGTAATATATTAACTTCATAAAGTCAGTGCAACGGAAAAACAATGGATAACGTTAAATATCAAGAATATATATATATATATATATATATATATATATATATATATATATCGAAATGTTAGTTCAAAAAATAAACCAATTCTTTCATTGTTAACCTTTATTAGTTGTGATCATTGTTCTAGGTGGATTAATTTTGTTTTTAAAATCGGTTTATATTAAACTTTGATCATTATATCTCAACTATTCCAAATGCATTTTAATGATTTCTAGGAAAACACAAAATGTAACGTTTTGTCATCACCCTCCTGAACAAAGACATTCCATTCACCTGATGTAGTTGTTGATGACTTTTATTCTAGATTTTCACTATAAAGCGAGACCTTGATGACTTCACGAATACTTGGGGTTAAAATAAGAAAAACCTATTAATAAAATTTAATCTAAAATAGTCTAAGAAAAGGAAATGATTTGTAAATTTATGAAAGTTGTCATAACCAAAAACTAAAAATTTGACCTTACAGTTAAAATATAGTTAAACCTGTAAATAGAGTAAATTACTTTATGAGCATACCTGAATAAAGAAAGAAAGAAATGCAAAGTAATAGGATTGAAATATTGTGCTATATTTGGTTTCCTAAAATAAAAATCATATTTTGATGTACTTTATTTACTTGTTTTTATAACCACAATAATAAAGAGAGCAAAACGTAAACAGCAAAAATTAATAATTAAAAAAAACCATTCTCATGATCTCACTAAAACCCATGATTTCACAAATTTTATGTTACTTTCACTGACACAGAAATCAGGTTATGCCTATTTGTAAATATTTTTACTCTTCTGTTACGTGTCAAAAACTAATTTTAAAATGTTGAAAAGAAATCTAGATTGAAATCTCTACTACACTGTTATAACAATATAGGCCTATACATATAACAGTATAATCCAAACAAGGCTCTTTTTTGAAGCATTTCTACACTATGGTTTTTAATGACGAGTAAAATATTTTCCTATCTTAAAACTATTGTAGGCTAATTAATTATATTTGCCAAAATAAATCGTGACAAACACAACTCTGGCCCTTCACTCAGCTATTACTGTACCACCATCTCCTTGGCAATGACCTTCAGCAGTTAGGAGAGTTATACAAGTTTAAAATTAATTATATAATTCCAAGACTATAATAAGTTTTAAGGTTAGAATAACTATGCACATGGTTTTGTTTTTACTCTCGCCTGGTTGTAGCAGATAAATGCTTATTCTGTTCGTTTCGCAAATTTGTGTTCACATTTTGTTACTACGAGTACTTTAAACCCTTTGTTATTTACATAAAGAATATATAATGAAGATCAGCATAACTTAATGGAGTTTTTTAAGAAATTAGTGCGGTCATTTTAACCGACGATTGTATGTTAATTGGAGTATTCAACTTAGTCATGGGGGGAAATTCGTGTGCATTGAACGTGGCTATGAAATGATTTTGTTTCTCTGTTAATTTGCTTGAATATGTTTTTTTCAGATTTGTAACAGTAACATTAAAGGAATTCTTTGAGCTTCACTATACAAAAACTGTTTCGCGCATCTTTGTCCCATAAACGAAATAATAGGCGGTGGATGATCCAGTGTGTAGGTCTGGACCTACCCAACGTTTTCATATTTATTTGTTAAAATCCTTCTTAATTGTCAATGATCTAAAAAAATAAATGTTATATATCTAACATCAAGAGAATTCTCCATATTACAGCAAATGTAGAATGCACCAAGCAACAATAAAATAGCAAATAGTCTCTCTTTTGTTTAGTTTATTATTTGTATTTATCCTGAGAGTGTTTATCCTCAATACACACCATTTAAATTACAAACAATTTCTGGGAGATGGTGCTCAGCCCCCTCCCCCAGGTATTCACGACTTCCCTAAACTGTGCCTACCCAAAAAATAAATCCTGAAGGCAATCTTATGAAAAGAAAAACATCTACACCCTGAAATATCTAGCTGCAACTCCTTTAAAAAAATTGAAAAATAAATAGAATGCTACCAAAACTAAGGAAAGAAAGTTATAATGGGTGCATTGCGGTTGCTAAACAAGTACAGAATGCAAACTTTTTGAAAAGGTTTACGCTTTACCTCTGGTAGATGAGACGGGGATATGAAGAGGCAAGTAACTTACTGGCATTACTACAACTTAGGGCACTACTACCATAACTCTACACCACTTGTAATTGTTCATAAATTCTTTGAATCTCGTATTCTTGTACTTTATGTATGTAGTTTTGGATACACCCCATTGTGATAGCCAAAGTTCCAAGCGAAGTACTAACAGTGACAAAATTACAGTGGTAGATCATAGCGGCTCTTAGTGTTTGAGCCGTGCTATTGAGAAATATGAATATTTTATGCAGATTTATTTGTTTTTTTAACTGTTTTTAATAAATACACTTGTCAAAACGTTCAACATAAGTCTAAAGGTCTAGAAATATCAACTTTATTCGTAATGAATTTAAGAAATTAAACGGTTACAATAGGTAAACGATTCTGTTCACACGATATCCTAAGAAAATGATTACAGAATGTATTTATCTAAGACCTCTTGGTCTAGACCACATACTCTCCTTACCCTTCTTACAAGAGTGGCACAACGGAAAGACAGCTCCTTATATTCCCGATAGAGTAGTCGGTCTACTAGAGGTTTGTAAGCCTAGATAATGTCATGGTCCTATCTCCAGGTGTGTTTATGTTCAGAACTATCTATATTCTTATCTATATATACTTGGTCTTATCTATATTCTTATCTATATAGACTTGATCCTATCTATATTCTTATCTATATAGACTTGGTCCTATCTATATAGACTCAGTCCTATCTATATAGACTTGGTCCTATCTATATAGACTCGGTCCTATCTACATAGACTTGGTCCTATCTATATAGACTTGGTCCTATCTATATTCTTATCTATATAGACTTGGTCCTATCTATATTCTTATCTATATAAACTTGGTCCTATCTATATTCTCATCTATATAGACTTGGTCCTATCTATATAGACTTGGTCCTGTCTATATAGACTTATTCATATCTATATTCTTATCTATATAGACTTTGCCCTATCTATATTCTTATCTATATAGACTTGGTCCTACCTATATTATTATCTATATAGACTTGGTCCTATCTATATTCTCATCTATATAGACTTGGTCCTATCTATATAGACTTGGTCCTATCTATATTCTTATCTATATAGACTTGGCCCTATCTATATTCTTATCTATATAGTCTTGGTCCTATCTATATAGACTTGGTCCTATCTATATTCTTATCTATATAGACTTGGCCCTATCTATATTCTTATCTATATAGTCTTGGTCCTATCTATATAGACTTGGCCCTATCTATATTCACATATTCTTCCTGTAGGCTTAAAACTACGAAAAACCACGACATTTACTGAAATTTCAATCTTTTACGATATGGAAATTAGGCTGAAAAACCGGAAACTATCAGTACCACTTGTTATCTTTCTATAATCGCATGGGATTAGGAACTAAGATTGATACGGCAACTAAAGCGCCTCATATCTCCGGGTGGCGTTAGGATATCTCGTTTTATGACTAAAGGAGAAATTAAAGGTTTACATTGTAAAAAGCTACAAAGTTTCAAAACATACGGCCAGATTTTCATCTCAACAAAAAAGTGTTTCTTTGTTGTAATCTAATAAGTCTTGAAGAATTTAGACTTGAATGTTCAAACTATCGGGATAGAATTATACAGTTTTTGACGTTTGCGTAATGTAGGACTTTATTATTAGTTCCCTTATCTGGAACATGACAAATATTTGTAGTAAATAAACAGATAATTATAAAGTGGACTCATGTTCACCATTGTTCGAGATCTCCAGGCTACGAGGACAGTAAAATTATGCATATTATATTTCAGTGAAAGTTAATTGGGCGGAAGTATTGTGTTGTCAATACTGAAATTGGTTTCCTACTTGAAGTGAACGACCTCTACTTTAGATTTCGTGACCACATTCAGAGTTATTAGGCCTACCTCTCTCTGCTCACTTTCTCTTCTCTGTGTATCTAACTGAACTGACTATAAATCTTTCTTAAGTATCCCGACTCTTCTTTTGTTTCTTAAGACAGTTCTCTTTTGTAAATTATTCGTGTCGTGCACCTTAGTTAAAGAAAGATATAAATATATTTAGACGTTCGACATCAAGAAATACGTTCATAGATCCAACACTTTCCGAATAAGGCTAGCAAAATTCTCTAATAGAAAGATTAATATTTTGTTTAAAGGCCATAAATAAGCTTTCATTCTTGTCCAGTAAAAAACATTTCGTCTTTAACACTTAACCTTCAATCACAAGCGCCAACTACTCGGACATAAACACACGCGCGGGGTATTTTCCACCCCATTTCTTATCTTAAAAAAAAGTTAATTATCACTAAATTTTCATCTTTATAAAATTGTGTGTGTGAATGTTGTTGTTTATAAAACGTTTTATAGTATTTTTATGGGTTTATCACTTGTAGATTTTTTTTTGTAGTAATATAGTATAAATGCACTTAAATTGACTTTATAAATTGTAACTTTTTTTTTCAAATTAAAATTAGACATTTATTCATACATTTTAGTAAGTTGTAATGGCTAGATTCTTTAGAGGACTTTTCAAAAAGTTAGACAACATAAATACGACAATATGTTTATTTGAAAAAAATTATGTAAATTCAGCTTGAAAATCGTCAAAATTTGCCACACTCAAAATTTAAAATTATTCGTCATAATGAAAAATAATTCTTATTACTATGCAATTTACTTCATATTTAGACAAGTAAACATTAGTAAATAACTTTTTACATTGGAATAAAATATTTCAAAAAATATACACATTTTATTAGGTGAAAAAAATTAGCTAAATTCATAATTGTGTACAGAAGTATTGGTTTAGAAGTAAACATTAGTTCAGTCCAAATTAAAAAGTCAAAAAAATTTAAAAAGTAAAGATTTTTTTAAAATTATTATTTTCAAAATGTATTTTTTATTCAGGTGCACATTCTTCACAGTATATAAAGGAATGTCCCTACAAAGTAATTTGTTGCAGTTGCAGCATGAAGTGGTTGTCTTCCGGTGTTTTTGCAGCGGGCAAACTTCGCATCGTCCAGAACTTCTTTTATTTTTCTTTCTCGAGTTTCCTCAACACCACTTATGTGTATCACACCTGCTTTTATATGCAAAGGTAGTCCTGGTAGTAAGGCTCTTGATGCAATATGGGGTTTTGAAAGTTCTTGACCCAGAATTTTAATTTTTTTTTATGACAAAAAGACAAAATTACAACAAAAAAGATAAATAAATATGTTAAACATCAATAAAAGACTCACACTAAAAAATTATTCTAATTAAAAAACAATAACTTGAAAATGTACCAACAAAAATTTTTGGACGAGAACACACGCGCGGGGTCAAATTCACCCCGCACTTAAAACAACGATGTAAACACAATGACTGGTACGCCACAACGGGTTGACCTTCAGTTACAGTGTGGAGGAAGAAGTGAAAAACAACTACCTAGGAGGGGAGCGAGAGCAAAAATTTTTTGGAGTCGCCTCAGAGAGAAATGAATGGTGTGGGGTGCTTTACACCTCGGCGCGTGTGTTTGAAGGTTAATGTCATCAGAAACATTAACAATACCAATAGGCCTTCGGTTTCGAAACCTACTTTTCACGTTAGGATTTTTCAGGTAAAAACGAGAATTAATGACTTTATTCATAAGTAAATCAAGTTTATTTACGCCCAAGAAAATTAGGCAATGCATTCTTACTAGCAAATTTTTCTCAAGCAATACTATAGTAATTTAAAGTTTTATTCTTTACTAAAACGTTACTAGTACAGACAGTTAAGCCTATACATCGCGCAATAAAAATATAAAGAGGGCAAATTATCCGAAAACATTTGCATACCAAAAACAATACCCAAGCGAAGCAGAAAAGAAACAGACAGTTTACGATTAAAGAATAATCTAGCACAGGAGAGTTTATTCTTAAACAATATCCTAACAAAGCACTCAGTTCATTAATTAAACATTATAGTAGAAAATAGACAGTTTATACTTATTAAGAAACGTCATGCAAAATTGACAGTTTATGAAACACCAGTATAGGAGAAACGCCTATAGTAAGCAAAGACGTTTACGAAAAGTATGCTCTAGCATAGGATACAGTTGTAACACGAAAAGCTATTATCGATTGGTAGATATTTGGGGTTGAACAAGGTTTAGGTAATTTTATAAGCTGGCACTTGGGGGCTGCGGGCGTTGGCGAGAGGCCGAGGACGAGAGGAGGATGGAGGTGCTAGCAGGTAGTTTTCAAAAACGTCGACCCTGGGTCTTCGGCTAAATCATTACTTTGTAACTTATTAATACCTTTTAATCTATAGTAAAAATAACAACAAATGGAAATAGGCCGTTCATGGAAGAATGTTAATAGGGTTGGGACTGAAAGGCCTCGGTTTGTGGCCCCGATGAGGGATGACGACAGTGCCTGATGTTATATAGATGACGAATACACAATTTCTACCTAAGAGCCAAGTGCCAGCTTATACAATTTGACATATAAATCAAGACTTAGGAGTGTTCACCCGCTTTGTCCCTCGCCTCCACTGCTAAAGTCGATGATCACCTATCCTCGATCAGCGCTACCTGCTGTCCCATAAATGAGACTTATTACTACTGACCAAAAACTGAAATGGTTCTTCTTGACTTTTGCAATTACTATAAGTACTACACGCGCTCAATAAAATTGTAATAAATTATGACCAAATAAAAATTCGAAAGTTATTTTAAAGTCGCCAGGGTAGATGGGCAGCTGGAGAGACCTTGATATCGAGTTATGCTCGTGACAGCTAACGCCCGCCGCCACGGTTGCAAAATACATACAATCATGTAGATACTAACACACGAGCCGCAGCTTACGTTGCGGTTGCAGCAATTCAACCTCGCGATTCATGTTACCGCCTGACTTCTATAACTAATGTACACAAACGGGCTACAATTGGGTCATATAATTGTCTATCCGCTAGACCTAAGTAATATCTAAACCTAGGACAGAGAAAACACGAAACAAAATTTTATTGTTTTTATATGTATTACGTTAATTTTTGTCTATGATAGTTTGCTTTCCAACACTCTCATAGGTTACCGTTACTAGTTTAGTTGGCTTCAGCTGTTTATTACTACGTATCTCCTCCATCCTCTGGCTCTTTACAAACTTCGGCATAATTACTATTACAGTATATAGATTTTAATATAAGGAAATATCTTTTACTGTAGCTGAGGAAACGGGCGTAACAATGACGTAAGCGTGACGGTTATACAGAACTATAATGCGTAACGAGAATGCACAGTCTGTCTTACACAAGGCAGCGTTCCGCCGCTGGAAGAAAACTTGTTTCCTTGTTATATAAATACGGCTTGAAATCGCAAGTATGAATCTGGGTGCGGTCAGTGAACCTGCGGCTAGACAAATGTTCTTAAAAGTGAAAAACTCTTCGATTATTGCAAAGAGAAACTTTCTCAGTTTCACTTTCACAAACATTCACTCGGCTTTCTGATACAGCGCGTCTGTACGAGAAAGGAGCTGCGAAATATGCCACTATATCGTAGCCATGACCAACGGCAGAGAGCGCACTCACCCACTTCTACTTTCATCCAAATTAAATTAATATCTTGTGCGCTCGTCATTAAACTAAATTTTCCATTTACTACTATCGGTATCTCTTGGTAAAAAACCACTACTTACTGATATTTTTCAGCAGATGAGTTTCGCAGTAGATCGGCGCATTGTTCAATGCTGTGAATCACGGACATGGGAAACAAATCTTCAATATGTACAACACAAAAACTGCGCGTTAAAAATTTTCAATATTTACTAAGGCAGATCTTATTAAAAGCATCGCAAATGCTATTTATAATTTTACAAATTACAAACAGAACTACGTTATTTCAAAATTGTATTGCGGTTTTTACAAATCATATTATTCCTTGTCTTGTAAAGGATGCCCAGTTCCAGTCAGTAAAGATACTTCAAAACTATGACTAGCTAGTGATACTAAAAACAAAAAATACCTCGATTGCCGTTTAAAACCCCTTGGCTCAACTACCCATATCCAGTAACCATTTAGCTATGGGGGATAGGACGACATCACTTATTTTTAGAAGGAATGGGCTGAATTTCGAAACAAAACTGTCTTTCGCTGTCACTTATTCTGAAATATCCCTCTCTCACTGTCAGTTAATATAAACTCATCTTTTTTTCAACAAACAGTAAAATCCACCTAATAGGCCTACGCTCCCGTTTAAGACGATTTCCTGCTCATTACGATTTTTTTCTCAAACCCTAAAATTTAGCCTGAAAAAACATACTAATTTTCATGGATAGTACACTTTGAATTCTGCTTCATACGCTTTTTTAACACAGGAATTTTCTCGACTACTATGGGAAATAATAACGCGTAGTAATAAGTTACAAATAAAAAACCGTTACGGTAGTTTTATGCAGTTCAGCAGTTACGGTACTGTACATCAAATCTATGGACATGAAAAATACGTTTATTACGGAACGGGATGCAATAAGTAAAAGATAAATACTGTCTAAAGTGATTCAGCAGTATGTTTACGTCAGTAATAAAGCCTCGAGTTTACACGGCATATGATGACATCAGCACATTTCTGTTTGCTTAGAACAAAATGCCTTGATTTGTTTACTGTACGTATGCAAGTACAGCATATATTCTACTATGAACGTATTTCCTCCTTTACACCCTTCTCCACTTTTCCTACATCCTCTATACATGGATTTCATACAAAAAGTCAGTAGATTCTAGCAGGTGACATAGTAGACTTTGTAGAGTAAGTCCGTAAAAACGTAACTGTACGTGCCGTAGGATCATTTATTGATACAGAGTGTAGTTGTTACCAGGTATAGAGTTGTAGGTTTTTTAGTCTTATAAGATGAGTGGGATAGAAAGAAATCGTTCATGATAAATTGAAAATTTTGAAGTGGTACGATAAAAATTCATATCTGAGGAATCAAAAGCAAATCGCGGCAGATCTGAACACTCCGAGTTCCATATTAAAACAATTATAAAAAAGAGAAAGGAATTAGCCCAGTAGGCCTACATGGTGAAACGAATAGAAAAAATAAAGACTGGGAAATATGAAGAATTGGAAAAAGTTTTGATTCAATGGTTTCATCAAGCTCGTACCTTACATCTGCCTACGAATGGGACATTACTAAGCGAAAAAGCATGAGAAGTTGCGAAAGAGCTTCAAATTAATAATTTTTCTGAGTCCAATGGATGAACTGACTCAAAACTTCAGATACGCGGGAAATCAGTAAATAAGGAAGATGCTTCTTCGTGGAAAGAAACCGCATTCCAGCTTGGAAGGATTTATCCCAGGGTGATGTTTTAAGGCTAACTATTTTGGACTTTTTTCAAACTTATACCAAGCCGCTTGTTTATAAGAAGGTAAATACCACGATGGGAAAGTCAGTGAAGAGAGACTTTCAGTTCTAGTGTGCGAATGCAGATGGTTCAGAAAAACTTAAATAGTTGATCGTGGGAAAGTATTCACCGCGATGTTTCAAGAGCATTCGCTCGTTTCTATGCAATTATGCTGCTGCGCAGCGTCGTGCACGGTGCCAGAACAATTTGTTTTATGGGTAAAACATCTCAGTACGGTTTTTCAAAAAGTGAATCGAAAGATTCGTCTACTTATTGATAAATGTCCAGCACATCCGAAAAATATTGAATCAACCGATATAAAAATTGTTTTACTAACCCCGAATGGCACAAGCAAGGTTCAACCCATGAACCAGGGGATAATAAAGTTGCAAAGCAGCATTACCGTAAAGTCGAATCACTTTGTGAAAAATCGGGGTGTTGGATGCGCAGTGCCAAGAGGCGCCAGTGCGCATGTGCGTTAGGGACAACACTTCAGTTGTTCGTCAAAGCAGTCGGTGGTGGATCTATACGTACCTTTCCAAAAATATTTTCTGGCGTTATGTTTTGATTTAGGATTTATGTTATCTTTTATGTTTTATAGTACACGTGTTATTAGTTTCTTTAAGAAATGGTGCAACCGGGCAGTATCCGGGTTTTTCCTCTTGACGTCCATAAATGAATCAACTCAGCCGAAAGTATGTAGTCAGGCTAGTAGCGTTTCTACTTAGAACTTTCTCTTCCTCCTCCCCCTAGCACGTGGCCAAACCCCCACAACCCTGCGCGAGGCGTCAAAGTGATTGAACTGTAAGCGACTAGTGCAAAGATAATTATGTGCCCTGAAACACGGTAATCAGTAATATCCTGTAAACATTTTGGATGGTATTAATTATAATGTTTCAGCCTTGAATGAAGTCCGGCCTGACGTAATTAAAAACTTTTTCATAAAAGTGGGTATCAAGTGATCTCAGTGTAAACTGCATTGGCGTGACAAAAAAGTTAAGGAAGTCAAATTTGATGGCCTTCCCGACTGCGTATCTGTCGACGATAATATCGAACCTTGTGAGGTACGAACAGTACAGGAAATTATGAAAGGCGTTGCTTCAAAACCTTCTACTATATATGAGGAGAGTGAGCATGATGATTACAATGAAGAAGGAGACGAGCCACTGCCGCCAGTATCGCCTGCTGCAGCATTTAGTGCAATGGCTGATGTGAGTCTTTACATTATCAGCAAGCCCGGAATTTCAGACGATGCTACCTAAAAGATTAATCAATTGGAAACATTAATTTAAATTCTTCTTTAAAATAAAAATTAAAACAAAATGAGATCAAAAATTATTTAAATAAAATATAAAAACTAGAAAATGTCCACTCTATTCAGTAGCAATGTAATACAGTAATATATATTGTACATTATGTAGGTTATGGTTTCACATTAAATGCGTATATTAGTGTAAGTAAATTCGTCTTTAAATATTTCATGAATATTTATGTTTAAAATCTTCTGATGTCTAATCTAATGTCTTTTTTTGTTTAAAATTGTAATAGAATTGTTTTGGTGAATATGTGGGGATAACACAGCATGTATAATGGAGAGTAGATACAGTATTCTTCTATTGGTATTGCAGTATTTTCTATTCCCGTATAAGACGTTTTCAGGCTTAAGACTCTATTTTTGGTGGTTCCTTAAAAATCGTACTAAGCGGATTTTACTGTATATTTTTCGTTGTTAATCAAGCCATTAAAAATATTAACTTTTATCACAACCAGATTTTTTATTTAATCATGGCAAAATAATAAAATCAATTAATAAATAAAGGATGCCGTGAGAAGACTAACATGATTCAAAACCTATATCTCAAGATTACATCCAGTTAAAACTCTGGTTAAAAAAATTCCACGAGTTTTGGTTTCAATTTGAATCAGTTCCATTTTAATGAGAAATAAGAATAGAACTTACTGAGAACTCAATCACCACAATAGATTGAAAATTTGTTCTTTGAACTGGTAGCAAAAGATTTGTTCTCAGTAATAGCAAAAGCAGTGCCTCAATCACCACAATAGATTAAAGATTTGTTCTTTGAACTGGTAGCAAAAGATTTGTTCTCAGTAATAGCAAAAGCAGTGCCTCAATCACCACAATAGATTAAAGATTTGTTCTTTGAACTGGTAGCAAAAGATTTGTTCACAGTAATAGCAAAAACAGTGCCTCAATCACCACAATAGATTGAAGATTTGTTCTTTGAACTGGTAGCAAAAGATTTGTTCTCAGTAATAGCAAAAGCAGTGTCTCAATCACCACAATAGATTGAAGATTTGTTCTTTGAACTAGTAGCAAAAGATTTGTTCACAGTAATAGCAAAAGCAGTGCCTCAATCACCACAATAGATTGAAGATCTGTTCTTTGAACTAGTAGCCAAAGATTTGTTCACAGTAATAGCAAAAGCAGTGCCTCAATCACCACAATAGATTGAAGATCTGTTCTTTGAACTGGTAGCAAAAGATTTGTTCTCAGTAATAGCAAAAGCAGTGTCTCAATCACCACAATAGATTGAAGATTTGTTCTTTGAACTAGTAGCAAAAGATTTGTTCACAGTAATAGCAAAAGCAGTGCCTCAATTACCACAACAGATTGAAGATCTGTTCTTTGAACTAGTAGCCAAAGATTTGTTCACAGTAATAGCAAAAGCAGTGTCTCAATCACCACAATAGATTGAAGATCTGTTCTTTGAACTAGTAGCCAAAGATTTGTTCACAGTAATAGCAAAAGCAGTGCCTCAATCACCACAATAGATTGAAGATTTGTTCTTTGAACTGGTAGCAAAAGATTTGTTCACAGTAATAGCAAAAGCAGTGCCTCAATCACCACAATAGATTGAAGATTTGTTCTTTGAACTGGTAGCAAAAGATTTGTTCTCAGTAATAGCAAAAGCAGGGTTCTCTTGCCTCAATCACCACAATAGATTGAAGATCTGTTCTTTGAACTGGTAGCAAAAGATTTGTTCTTAGTAATAGCAAAAGCAGCGCCTCAATCACCACAATAGATTGAAGATCTGTTCTTTGAACTAGTAGCAAAAGATTTGTTCTCAGTAATAGCAAAAGCAGCGCCTCAATCATCACAATAGATTGAAGATTTGTTCTTTGAACTGGTAGCAAAAGATTTGTTCTCAGTAATAGCAAAAGCAGCGCCTCAATCACCACAATAGATTGAAGATTTGTTCTTTGAACTGGTAGCAAAAGATTTGTTCTCAGTAATAGCAAAAGCAGCGCCTCAATCACCACAATAGATTGAAGATTTGTTCTTTGAACTGGTAGCAAAAGATTTGTTCTCAGTAATAGCAAAAGCAGTGCCTCAATCACCACAATAGATTGAAGATTTGTTCTTTGAACTGGTAGCAAAAGATTTGTTCTTAGTAATAGCAAAAGCAGTGCCTCAATCACCACAATAGATTGAAGATTTGTTCTTTGAACTGGTAGCAAAAGATTTGTTCTCAGTAATAGCAAAAGCAGCGCCTCAATCACCACAATAGATTGAAGATTTGTTCTTTGAACTGGTAGCAAAAGATTTGTTCTCAGTAATAGCAAAAGCAGCGCCTCAATCACCACAATAGATTGAAGATTTGTTCTTTGAACTGGTAGCAAAAGATTTGTTCTCAGTAATAGCAAAAGCAGTGCCTCAATCACCACAATAGATTGAAGATTTGTTCTTTGAACTGGTAGCAAAAGATTTGTTCTTAGTAATAGCAAAAGCAGTGCCTCAATCACCACAATAGATTGAAGATTTGTTCTTTGAACTGGTAGCAAAAGATTTGTTCTCAGTAATAGCAAAAGCAGGGTTCTCTTGCCTCAATCACCACAATAGATTGAAGATTTGTTCTTTGAACTGGTAGCAAAAGATTTGTTCTCAGTAATAGCAAAAGCAGGGTTCTCTTGCCTCAATCACCACAATAGTTCAGAATTGGGAGTAATAATATTAGCACAATTTTAGAAGTAGATAAGATTAACCTGAACTCATTTCCATTAAAATACCCATTTTTACAGGAAAATACAAGGAGTGAATACCAACTACAGACACAATTTCAAGTTTGAAATCAGCAATCAAGAGTTGTGTGATACTCAAAAATATTTAAAATCATCTTTGAGGTCAAGCTAGTACCACATTAGAGAGTGAGGCATCTGCAATAGAATTCCTCATAAATGTATAACAAGAGTGTCATTGAATTCAAATACATTGACAAAACAGATAGAAATTAAAGTATGGTTTATGAGTTTATCTACAAACAACAAACACTTTTGGCTTCTAGAAACGCTTGAAGAACTTATAGAACACTGGAGCACCTATTAGCACATATTACCATAAAGAAATTAGAGAAGCTCCTTAAACAAATGAGAACCAGCTACAAAAATGCCCTGGTGAATCAATAAAATCTAAACAGTTTTGAAAAATAGTAAGTCAGTTCATTAAATGTTCAAAAACATGTCCTCTTTTCAAATTAGAGAATTACATCACTGCAAGATTTGTTTAATTTTAGTAGTTTCCAAGAGGCTACAAAAATAATTGTTAAATAAACAATGCCTATGCATAAGCTTTCAAAGAAATATATGTCGAATTAAGAATGGTAAGACAAGAAACAGTAAGGCATGTAATTAAAAAAAACTCTTTTTATGTAGTTAAAGCTTATCATCAAACAAATTAGTAACAGTAGTATGAAACCATATTCCAATGAAATACGTCCACCAAAAATTGTCCTAAGATAAAGCCAGCATTCTAATGTATAACGATCTGTGAAAAACTTCAAGAGCTTAGAGACCTAAATATAGGCATCAAGATTCTATTAGCTACAGAGACAACACTAGTAAAACTCCCACAGCTTATAGTTAGATTTTATGGAGGTGAATAAGAGATAAATGTAAAATCTGTCAAGCACCGCCTATGAAGATAATGCTTCACTAATACTTTAAAAGTTGAATGAAGTGTTAACTTTTATGAGGCTGATTTGAATTTGAAACTTGTAATTTCATTATCCATTTATCTTAATTACTTGTCAGCATTTACACCAGGGCTCTTCATTATTGGAGAGTTGTTCACAGCAAACCCAGAGCCAAACCTTAGCCATCTGCCGGCCTGGAACTCTGAATTGAGTGAAACCCTGTCGGGGAAGTTTTGGATATTTTTATCTATAGAAATCCTATTTTTAGCTATTTTTGCACTTAAAATTACACAATTGTTGGGTTGTCGGTAAGCTGTTTTGGTAAAAACCTAGCAGAGTTTATAGGGTATTATTTTTCTCCTAAAATTAATTGGTTTTTAGAGGACATGTCTGCCTCACACTGGCTACGCCCCTGCTTATTATGTTAAACATGATCCCTACAACTATAAATCACTTTTAAAAAACTTGATTGCATTTGAAATGAACTCGATTACCTCACACTTTGTTTAGAAAACTAGCTTTTTCCCCATTCCAAAATACCAAAAAAATCTAATAAAATAACTTCTACTTAAACTTTCTAACTAACTTTCAATTCTGAATCTCTATTCTAATTTACCTAATAGGACATTTGAACTTGATTGACAATGGTATATAATCATGTATTTATTGATTAAAGAACATCAATAAATAATAATTTTAAATATCCAATGACAGTTGTTACAACTAGTTGTTACAACAGTTGATATAAATTATAAAAATGCTATAGATGTGGAACGAAAATATTATGTAGTTTAAGAGAGAAAGAAAACAATTGATACAGAAACAATTAGCTAGTTATTTAGCTGGCTAACATACAGAAAAGTTATTACAAGAAGAAATAGTTATTTTTACTTTCCCTCTAAATATGAAATCATATTTATAACTGAATAAATATGGCAATTCAGTAAATTTATAAAACCTATGTATAGAAACCCAATAAATGAAGTTAAATGGAAAACCATTCTACATTCTCATTCCTACACAAAATGTTTTGAAAAATCTGTAATACCTTTCAAAGACTGAGATTTTTGCCCTTGTCAAATACAGTACGTTGTTATTTAAAAATACTTTCTGACCAAGAAACAAGTGATTTTAAATGTCACAAACCACAATTAGTAATTTTTACTATAACCTTTTTTTTCAAATATTTATTGAGTAACCTAATTTCATTACACAAACAATTTTATCTCATTTACCTGTTAACATAGACTTTGCTGTGGCGATCTGAGACTATTTTAACAAGCTCTTATGACAACTAAATTGTAATCTGATATAGGCTAAATTAATAATTCACAAGACAGGTTTGAAAAATAACTAGTTTATAGATTAACCTAACCAGCCCAGAACATGTTATTTATGATTGTTATAAATTGTATGTTAGTGTTACAAAAATAATATTGTAGGAATAAAATAATTTTTATAAAAGAACAGAGTTTTAAGTTTTATAATAAAAAAATCTGTCGTTTTAAATCTCGTTTTACTCATTTTATAAATTTTATTACTATTATTTAGAAGGTGATCATGATCATTTGCTCTAGAAAATGAGCATTTTGCTCAAACCTTCTTAAAACTGGGTTTTAATAGTACCCTAAGTTATTACCTAATATTTAAACATTTTATTAATTAATTAATTAAGTGTAGAATAATATAATGAAAACAGTGTTAGGAACGAATACATTTCTTATACTGCCCACTTACGCCAATGATATAGAAGTGTACAAATTGTAAAGAAGTGATTTGAATTGGTGGGGATTTAAGCACGTAACAGAGAACAGGCTCACGGTCACAACGATCAGCCGTTTGTTCACTGCCAGTCGATTGCGTGAATGCAGGGAGGCAACAGCTGATTTCTTTGTGTTGAAACAGCTGATAGTGTGTCATTCTCCGAGGTCGGTTCCCAAACAATGGGAAGACTCGGTGTGTTGTGTTTTTGATTGTGTATAACATAAAAATATAATAATTAACAAGTGAAACGCGTATATCATAATTATAAGTGAATATCTTTGTGATGTAATGTGCTGTAACTACCAGAATCGGTTAAAATTTGTCTTTGTATATAAACTTTAAATTAAAGCTTTAACTTCAACATGCCTACTGTGATATCAAAGTATCTAAATAAAACTGCATCAAAATATAATATATCCAAAGAAACTTGTAGTAAAGGCTTAGTGATAGCAGCAGTTGTTTTATATGGATGTAAAATAAGTTATCCTTTAGTAGTAAGTCTAGTAAGTAGTAAGTCACATAAAGTTAGTATTAGTTGTAATGGGAATTCTGTAAACTTGTGTGGTAGTTCTGATTCTGAAGATGAAAAAACACTTGTTACAAACAATAACAAACTTGCAGTTCCAAACAGTAATATGGAAAATAATAAATGTATTAATAGTAAGGCAAAAGTGAAAACAAGACTGAAAGGCCCTGGATTTAACAAAGAGTTTTTAGAACAGCTTTTTAAATTAGCAAAGTTGATGATACCTGGTATATTGACGGTAGAAGTTGGACTCCTGTCATTGCATACGATTGCTTTGATTACTAGAACATTCATGTCAATATATGTTGCTACAATGGAGGGGAAAATGGTGAAGTTTATAGTGCGAAAGGATGTTAAAAATTTTGCGTTCATGCTTCTTAAGTGGTTTGGTGTTGCTTTACCTGCTACTTTTTTGAATTCGATGATTCGCTACTTGGAAAACAAGTTAGCTCTTGCATTCAGGTAAGAATACTGTTTTATTTTTGAAGTTAATGATGTATTTCTGTTTACACCTGATAAACATAAATTAGTAATGTATTAAACATTATAAAGCCCTTTTGATGAACATAGTATTATTAGCTAATGTTGATTACTAAACAGCATTTTTTTAAAATATATAACCCAAACTTCTTGTTTTATCTATTGCTAAGATTGTACCTTTGGATTTACAGACTTATGGCAGATACAAAGAGTGAAATAAACAAATATTTTTGTCAGACTTCAAAGTATTATATAAATTATAATCTTTATTGACCTCTAATTCATAAATAAGGTATGACCTGAAGTTTTAAGTACTCATTAAAAAAGAGCAAACTGAATAAGATACATCGAATTCATATTCACCTTAGATATTACATAATTTAATATTGTATGATTTACACTATTTGTTCACCTTTTGAAATAATTGTGAATTTAGACTATTTAAAATAATGATTGATACACATTAATTTTTTTCTTCTAATTAGGCGGCAACATTTTCTGGCAAATTGGGTATAAAAATTTCATTTATGTAGTTTGGTTTCCAGTCGGAAGTAATATAATTATATTTCATAGAAAATCATAATTAGGTGCTTAAAGCAAAATAAATTTTGATCATTTACATCTTTTTATATAATATTCTTATTTAGTTTACATTTAAAATAAGAGATAGACTTGTTTACACTATTAATGTCAGAGTATATTTTCTATGGATTAAAAGTAGTGTAATGATTAGTACTAATTGTTATAATTAATTAATAGCTTTTTTTGTTATTATGTAGTTATAAAAACAAGTATATTTGAAGAAGGCATATTTAGTGTCATAATTCACTGAATGTTTTACTATCAATAACATTAATAGAAGCTATTATAATTCCATTGTTTAAATTTTCATTCTTGCCACTTAAAATTAGAACAATTATTTTATTTGAATTTAATGAGAAAATTCAAACATTAATTATTTTAAAAATTTATTTTTAGGTTTATTTTCAAACTTCAATAATTTTAATGCAGAGTCTGATCAAATGTACTATATAGTAAATGGGGTTTTAAATTGAAATTGTATTTTGAACACTTTTTTCTGTACCTTGAACACCTACGATTTTGCAAGCAATTATTGAAGAATTTTGTAAGGTTAACTTTAATCATTAGGTAATAAATAGTTTACTGTTAGTTCACCATCTTAGATTGTGTTGTTTTTCACTTTTGTTACTTATAAACACATTATAAAAGAAAACATTATTTAAAAAGTCAGAAACTATAATAATCATTAAAACTTTCGTTAAATAATGGAACATAAACATAACCTCACTTGACAAACATAGGCTACTTGTATCTATATAAATTGTTCAAAAATTACTGGAACTATATTAAAATATAGTTACTAATTTTCTGGTTAGGATAGATTCGGTTTTAAAAAATTATCTCAAGTAACATTAAGTAACCAGACGTCATCGATTTTGCTGACAAAAAATATAATTGTGATGAAGAATGTTTTCCTAAAGAAGAAAACACTATTTTAAACAACATGATAAAACTTTGTACTGATTGGCTGATATCTAAAATTTTGATAACCTAACTTCACAAACACAGTTCTGTATGACCTTAAAGTATTATATGTATCACATTATTATGAAGGTATATTAAAATATAGCTACAAAGTATTTAGTTAGACTAAATTTGGTAATTGAAAAATATATAACCTACCATATATTTAGCAACACGAGGTAACTTATTAACGAGCGATGTGGCAAAAAAAAGAAATTTTAAATATGCTATTTTTTGCTTCGCCACATGGATCGAGGCGGCAGAGTTTTCACGCTAAGCACGAATTTACGTCAAAGATTAATTGGTAGTTACTTTTTTATAAAAACTAAATCTATCCTAATCGAATACTTTATAGCCATATAGTATATTGTATTATTGTACAGTACAATATTGTAGTGCTCTGTTTTACAAAAATAAAAACTTGATTTTATACCCTGTGTGTTTGGGGGGGGGGGCGTGTTTTAGAAGTGAGGTTAAATACATTCTTTTAAAATTTTTAATTTCTATGGTCATCAACATGAGAATTAATTTTTTTTCTTGTTCATAAATTGTTTCTATTTCAGCAGGTATATTTTTTTTGTGAGTCAAATCGATGACGCCTGGTTACCGAAAATCGTTGACTTAATCGTACCTAAGCTAATTTATTATTTTTTAAAAAACCAGACTTAGGCTATTTAGTAATGTATTTTCCCTCCCTATTTAGAATCTATTTCTACGTAAATTATTTAAATAGAAAAAAATCGAAGATGGTAGATTAACGGTAAACTATTATTGATCATTCCGTTTTATAATTAGAAATGTACAAATAAAACATTGATATTTAAATGTTAAATATACTTAAATACCTCCACAGGGGTATCAAGTGGAGGTTTGATGACGCAAGATGCAAAACTTTTATTTTTGGGTTGATGATTTTAGAACCAAAAATAAAACATAATAGTGGTATTAGAATGAACAAAATTTTCTGAATCTTCAATAGGCCTACTACTCATAATAAAATATGCACACTGAGGGAGAGACATTACTCAACATTATAAAATAGGAGAAGTAAGCTGAATATGACAATTATACTGTCCTAATCCAATAAGCCAGATATAAACTGAAAAGAAATAAAATTTTAGTTTATTTAAATATTTTGTTTTTTTTTCAATTTTATCAGGCAAAAAAATGAATTACAGCCATTGATTTAGGAGACCAGTTTAGAGAGTCTTGAGTTTTGTGGGTTCAAGGGCCTTGAGGTTAGGGGAAATTCGCCTCTCCCCAGTGTGTGAAAAGGTAAGTGATATTGGAAAAAATAACAAATAATGTTTGGGCCTTCAGGCTGTAAATGCCCTGTTAGATTTTTTGTCTCAAAACTGCAATCATGAATTTAAAATATATTTGTTTAATTTCTTGATAAACATACACATTTCAACTTTGGTATCTCGAGATATGTTTTCATTAAAATAAATCCAGCTAGTCTATTTAGTTTAGTGTACAAGTTCAAGGTCACCTAAACCGCCCTCCGGTTTGAATTGTTACAAATGATAATTATGTCATTCATAATTATTCTTAGACTGTTATAACTACGCTTTAACTTCAAGTTAATTGCACACATGAAATTCTAATGTCTCCATTACTCTCTGCTACTCAACCTTCTTACTATTAAGTTTTCTCACAACAGAATATCTACTTGTAGTGTTTTTTTATTCTCTCTACAAGGTGATTAAGCTATAAAGAGCGTGGTGAAAGCGTGGTAAAGGTATTGAGGGGGTTCACAATTAATAAATTAAAATAATTTGACAAGAAATTAGTTCCAGTGTAATGCGTGAATATTTCTGTACTTTAAACAAATCTTATTTATAAAATACATTAAGTTATAAAAGTTTAGCATCTTCAATCAAACTCCCCAAATTAATTACTAATAGTTGATTTTACAAACAAAATAAAAATGTTCGAAGCGGCGTATTATAAAAGTACAGTATTTACTTGTGAGCTTTACATTTACTTACAAAATAACGGATGAACGGAAAGTAAAGTTAATAGAAATATTTATTTTAAGAAAGGATTAAGTACAAAGTTTGTTTTTTGTAAACAAAGTTCATCCTTCATTCTTGACGCAAAAACATCAATGACACTTTTATTCCCAGATGCTATGAATATTTCTGTCGATGGCATACATGGCTTGTAACTTATTTCGTACCATCGTACACCGCTGAATGTTTTGATTCTTCTTCAGCGTTAAAAAACTTTTATCAACCTCGGCAGCTCTTTGGTATTGTTGCAATAATTACAGTTTTTCAGCTCCAGAGAATTATGACAAATATAAGAAGTACATGCCATTCAAATGGTTATAAAAGGTTGTTTTAAATTTTAATGTCGCTTTTTCACGTAAATTAAGTCGAGGTGTTGGCCTAACACTCTCTTTTATTTCTAGTTTTGTCCCTATAGGTAAATTGGCAAACCTTCTTTTAAAAAACATTGAAGGTAAGGTACTTTCTGTTTTTTATTACAGTAGTATAAGTAAAATCAAAAGAAAACTCTTAGTAAGAAACTGTAAACTTTAGATTGCCACTTTTACACGTTTCTCCCACTACTACAAGTGACAAGTGGACTCACCCTTTCATACATACAATAAGTTTCTGCCAACCCAGTCAGTTCCTATTCACTATTAACCTTAAAGCTTCACTATGCGAGGTCTATTCTGCCGTTTATCACCACAATTAAACTTACTGATCCTTCTTACTTTATTAATGAAATATTATTTGTATTTTATAAGGGCTCAAATGCCCTTAAACTGCTCCAGGGTTCAAGGCGATGACTAATCTAGATCCGTTTCTTCCCTCAGTAGTCTAAATGAGAAAAACGGATTTCAGAACGTTTTTTGGTACAGTATCGACCTCCACGTTTCTACAACAATCATTTTATTTCTATATAGCGTTTCTGTAATATGTGACGATTATCCAACGGTATTCTTTATAATAAAAGAATGTAGAAGGTTAGCTTCGAGAAAGGAACGATCGTTTTGAAACGCGTCAGCAAGTAAGCAATTACGTATTCACTTAGTTAAGTAGTGTAACATTAGTCTTTATAATGGTCTAACATTACAAATATTCCATTCTCTGTATAGGTACTATTTAGTAAGCTATTACTTTCTATACTATAAATATAAGATTTGTATATAATAGCATTTTTTATTATTTCTTTTCTTTTTCTTGAAAATAACAGTTCATTTTTGCAGACATTTCCTAAATACTGTAGTATAAATTCTTTTATTTATTTCTTTTTGTTACAAATAATCACCTTTTTTTAAAATATTACAACCACATCTTTCACTGTTAATTTATTTCAGTATATATATATATATATATATATATATATATATATATATATATATCAAGTGATAATGTAATATAACTGGCCGATATATTACACATAGCTGGAATAACAAGTTTGATTAGTCGCTGTATAATTTTACATTATAGGAAACGTTTGAATAAACTGGTAACTGTCAAGCTTAAGGCCAAGTGTAAATCTGAAGGATTGACGTACAAGATTTCATTTTTATTTGTAGAAATATATTACAATAATTAATACAAGCAAAAGACGTAAATAAAACTCTCAAAGTAATCATTTATTAACTCAAACTCATTTCAATGACAAAGTCAGTGTTACTACATCAAACTCTTATAACTTTACTATCACTTTGGTGATGATGACTGTCAACCGAAACGCGCTTGAGTTAATAAATTATTAATTTGTGCGTTTTCTGTATGTCTTTCATTTGTATTAATATAACCTCACAAGCAAAGCTCAATGAATAGTTTCATATTATGGTAATTATTATTTCTTAATATTTTTTTTTTATCTACCATAATTATTACTTATTAATATTCAATGTCAGTTTACCTTTATTTTTAATAAAACGTACATACATATATACTTCTGAGAACAACAAATTTACTAAATATTACATCGCTTTTCTAATATTTACCTTTATGAGTGGTAGATTTTCAACTGTTACTTAAAATGCTACCTCGGTAACTGAATGTATGCAATGATATGTTGTTAGGTGACAAAACTCTAATTATAATTAGTTCTGTATATTGACCTTACAATTAAAGAAAAAAATGATGTTAAAAATGAAAGATATCTAATCGTTAACCCAACTGAACCCAAGCCTTATCTTAATGTAAATTTATCTTTTATATCTCGGTCGTATATGAGGTTACTTTAATCTGGATGATGAATAAAGGAAAACTTAACATGAGTGTTTAATTATAATAAATAATTATAATTTAGTTACGAGTATTTGAAAATTTGAAAAAATGTTTTGCCGGTTGGCTAAAAGTTACTAATTGGAAAAAATTACTAATAGCTGAGGCTCACTGAGCGTGCATGTTCATTCTCGGATTTCTCGTTCTCGCTCTCTTATTGGAATGTTGCATTCCTTGAATCGCCTTCTCGTTCTCTTCGCCAATAATGATTGGTCGGTAGTTGTCGCAAACTTGTTTCTCTTTACAACACTTACTATACTTAGCAAATTCCTATTCTCCTTTAAATGAATCCCATCAACAAAAACCATCTCACTTTTATTTAGATAATTAATTACCGTAACTTTTACTTATTAACTTCCCGTTATTATTACAAACTGTTCTTCTTCCCAAGAATTTATCCCCTTGTTCTAACACGTCCACCCACCATTGTCCCCTGAATGAAGCTCCTCGATCTTTCTCCGCCTTAGCACCTTATCCCCTTCTATCAGGCAATTTTCAACCCACCAATATATGCCATAAATACCAATACAACCATAAAGGTATTATATATTAAAGCAATTCTTGTAATATATATATATATATATATATATATATATATATATATATATATATATATATTTATTTTAAAACAACATAGGTTATTCAAATACAAGAATATTTATTATTTTATATCCAAAGCTTTTCGATGGCAAACAGTACCAACATCATCAGGAATGAAAATTACAATAATGTAAGCTATAGGCCATAGCCTACAGGCCGTAGCTACAGGCCTATAGCTTACATTATTGTAATTTTCATTCCTGATGATGTTCGTACTGTTTGCCAACGAAAAGCTTTGGATATAAAATAATAAATATTCTTGTATTTGAATAACCTATGTTGTTTTAAATTATTAAACAAGAAAACGTATTTTATATATATATATATATATATATATATATATATATATATATATATAACTTTTTTATAAGATTAATAAATCGTTACTCCACCGTCCCTTAAAAGTACTTAGAGAACCCTCAAGTACTTTATTATTTTTACAAAAAAAAAATACTAAGCTCATCCTATCGCTTTAAAATCTCAAAAGTCTTAAATTTATTATTTTATTTGTTTACAAATAACTTCGTACTATGCCGCCCATGCCAACATTTTAAGACTAGAGTCCAATAATTTGTCTAGGTAAGCAATAATTTGATGCAATAATATCAAATATTGTCTGTTATGAAGAAGTTATACATAGCAGGCAGCTATTTGCCACAAAACCTTTTCAAATGAAACCTTTTTTTGGTGAACACGTCAGAACTGGAGTTTGTAAGATTTGACAAAAATCACGACTGCAAAATAACAATACTTTAGATTTCAGACTTGCAGAAAGTGATCTACCTGCTCTAGGCTAACCGATGTGAAACGTTGTCGCGATTCCCATATTGTAAACCCTCTTTATGAAAATAACATCAGAGTTACAGTGTGAGGTCAAACATTGTTTTATGCAAGAGTAGTGACACATTTGTCGTGTTACTGTAAGGAAATAATAGAAAAAATATGTTCTGTGAAATATTTTCACTTGTATCCTTTGTCTTTTCCTATGTTCGACAGTTTGTCGTCCCGTATTAGATTGAATGAGCTTTGTCAAATCTTTTGAAGGGTGTTTGAAAAATATAACAGTAAAATTAAGAAGAATTTTAGAAGTCAAGTATAAAGAAAATATTATATGACAGATAATACAAAAATGAAAACATGACTAGTATAAAAAAGTCAGATTTTATTCCATTTTATCAGTATTTTTTGTTGTTGTAAACAATAACATAGAAGCCATGAATGTGTAGAAATACCAATAGATAAATAGATACAATAGGTACCGATAAATACAATAGATCTGTGATCCTTGTATCAGATCTAGCTGTAATGGTAAGATAAGTTTTAAGGTATTTGATGTAAGCATAAATCGAGAATGTTTCACGTTCAATAAATGAGCATGTCGACTTGTAACACAAAAACATTGCAACCCCTCACAGTCCTGCTAGAGTAGCTAGAGGGTGAAATTAGTAGCGAGCCTTTTATGGAAAAATACTTTTCTGATTTTAATTCTACTGCGGTCTCTAAGATTAAACGCTCCAAACAAACTTATGCGAAAGTATATAAAGCTGCAGAATGACCACGTTTTCCTTCCGTAACTGAATTAACAAAATAATTATAGGCAAACAAAATAAAAATAATGGAATTGAAAAACCATTATTTTATTATGTACAACAAATTAAAGTGTACGTCATATTCTATTGTAATTTTAAAACTATTGGAACAAGATTTTTCGTTTAATTTCTCATTTTATCCATAATTGTCTACATAATGACGATGATCTAAAATTGAGTATTTGAAACAGAATTTTTATGTTATGTTACTAGTCTTTTTTCCGGAAATGTAATCAACAGAATATTGTATAGTCTCAACAGAGTAGCCTAACACTAGTGGGTTATCGCAGGGTAAACAGTTGTTATCTGAAACAAACAAATGTAAACTCTCTGATAAATCATTTTGTTTAATGACTTGCATAGACAGAAAATAATACTGTATTTTAAATTGTCATTTGGAGATACGATTTACGAGATACAATACACTACTAAACGGAACGTAGTTTTATATCAATATCAGTTACAGAATACACTGTGTTTAAAATGGATTTCAATTTCAACCACTGATTAATATCAATATCAGTTACAGAATACACTGTGTTTAAAATGGATTTCAATTTCAACCACTGATTAATATCAATATCAGTTACAGAATACTCTGTGTTTAAAATGGAATTAAATTTCAACCACTGATTAATATCAATATAATTTACAGAATACACTGTGTTTAAAATGGAATTAAATTTCAACCACTGATTAATATCAATATCAGTTACAGAATACACTGTGTTTAAAATGGAATTCAATTTCAACCAATGATTAATATCAATATCAGTTACAGAATACACTGTGTTTAAAATGGAACTCAATTTCAACCACTGATTAATATATCAATATCAGTTACAAAATACACTGTGTTTAAAATGGAATTCAATTTCAACCAATGATTAATATCAATATCAGTTACAGAATACACTGTGTTTAAAATGGAATTAAATTTCAACCACTGATAAATATCAATATCAGTTACAGAATACACTGTGTTTAAAATGGAATTCAATTTCAACCAATGATTAATATCAATATCAGTTACAGAATACACTGTGTTTAAAATGGAATTAAATTTCAACCACTGATTAATATCAATATCAGTTACAGAATACACTGTGTTTAAAATGGAATTCAATTTCAACCAATGATTAATATCAATATCAGTTACAGAATACAATATGTTTAAAATAGAATTCAATTTCAACCACTGATTATTTCATTATTAATTTTATTAATGTAAATTTACAGATGTATTTTTTATCTGTAATATCTGTTTGTAACTTATATGAATATTTATGTGTAGACAAAAGAAGAATAGAGAAGGTAAAACCTAGCGCTATTTTTTACGATTTAATGAGGGAAAAGACAATGAGTTAATTTAAGGAAGTGATGTAATTCATAACAATGCGACATTGTACCTGCTCATGCAATGTTCGTCACGCACTGAAAAATTTCAAACGGGTTATATTATAATTAATAATAATAATAATATTATTGCAGCAATGTCTATTAAACTTTTTATACCTTCACCTGTTGAAAAAAAAACAATTAGTATAATATCAATTTGGTTTTTACTGTAAATATATCGCCTAAATACCGGACAAAGGTTTGAAGATTTGTTTAGAGCAGGCGTCCTCACTACGCGGCCATGAGAGGATTTTTTGTGGCCCGCAGACTATTAGGAATTAAAACAGCAGCTAGGTGGCAATGATATTTTTGAAGAAAAAAAGAAGGTTAAAGCTCACTTTGAGTCTTAGAAAGCAGTTGAAAAGGACAAATTTCCTAACTTTACTGATTGTGCTCAGAAAATATGTGTTTTTGTATCTACATATGTCTGTGAGTCTACATTCGGTAATCTGAAGTCTATGAAACACAAGTACAGATCTATGTTAACGAGTGAGAAAGTTAAACACATTTTGAGAATTTCAGTTTCTTCCCAACTTGCTAACATAGAGGCCATATTAGAGAGTTGTGAAAGATTTGCTACACATCGGCTTCAAAAAACTAACAAATTCAGTTATTCCTGGAATTAAGTAAAATACATTTTCTGGCTTTTTTATATGCAGAACAGTTGATTTATTTTAGCGATGTAACAAACTTATGTTATAATCATACTGTTTGCAAGTTATTTATTGCCACTTTTACTTGCAGCCCTTAAGAAAACTTGATGCAAATTATTTTACTCTAAGAAATCCTAATGATGATCTCTGGTTTAGAGTAATGGGTCAGGAAAACGTATGTTTTTCTAAAGGCTAGTACACATAAAGGAAGTTGACCTTGTAGTAGTGATGGCTCATTGCAAACACCGTATTGGCTGTTGAGGTTTCAGTTGCTTCAAGTCTTTCGCGTGGAAAGGTTGGCATGCGGAGTAATAAACTATCCCTTTCAGCACGGATCTTAAAAGCGTTGTTAGACTGAGACTGGTGTATCCAGTTAGTTCTGGACGCTAGGTTTGGTATGTCTCGAGTTACTTGGCCAAAATATTCATTATTACTCCTAGCATGGTGGTGATTTGGCAACCTTTAAATTTCTTTCTGCTTTTAAAGCTATCAGTCAGTCTTTACTATCATTGCCTATGAAGGATTATGAATAATAGTTAGAATCACAGTAGAGACGTATAACCCCTGTTCTGAGAACGTCCAGTGTGGCCGGCTCCCACTTTAACCAGTACGAAATTATAGATTTTTCTGTCGCAGCAACAAATACGCCGAGTGTGGTCTTAGTCTGACTGAATCGCCCGATAGCGGTCTGCGTAAAAGACGTTCTGCGACAGCGACAGCATTTGTACGCTGCATGTAGCGTATTTATAACCATGTTAACTTATGAAGCCGGCCACACTCGGCGTTTTTGTCGCAGCGTATCGCCCTCACTACTTTTCTTCCACGTCATCTCGTAAATGAAGAGCTGCAGCATTAACAGAAATTCTTTTGCCTGTAGGTAGTAAAGTGATATTACGTTTTGCGATTGTCACAAAATATTGTATGGTTATCGTTTAATCGTGTAAGTTGCAAGTCTGGAGTAGTGGAGTGTCAAGAGATGTTTACCTTCTTTGTAGATATGTATTTAAAAAATCACAAAAGATATATACAAGAACCTAAGCCTGATGTGATCATTATTTTCGATAATTTTATATCACAAAATAAGCTTGACGTCATCATTTTTATATCATTGTTTTCAGAACAAAATAAACTATTTTATAAAGTATATGCGAGTTTACTTACCAATAGTTTTCCATTTCTAAAGTATAGATAATAATACATCTGTCTTGTTACGTAAGGACACAGTTTGTGACAACAGTTTGCACACTGTTGGTAACTCTTTAGTCCCTTTCATCTTGCCTACCTGAATCAAATTGCCCAGATCCATCTTTCAAGGTCAACTCATTATTGCATACACTTTCTTCTCTTCTGTAAAATCAGACTTATGTGAAAAAAAAGTAAGTGATGCTATACGGAAAAAACACATACCCCATAAAAATAGTTGTAGCCTACTATTCTCTTATATTTAAAATGAAAATTTAATTATAATATGATAAATGCTATTCCAATTTTGTATCTTACTCCCTCTTCTTTACCCGCTCTCTCTCTCTCTCTCCCCGTCGTTTTCTTCTATTTTAGATCACTTTGTGCCTCAGAATTGAATGTTTAAATTAAAAATATCCTATAAAACGAATGTGATAATACACAATCCAGTATTTAGCATTAAAATTGTTATTGTAGTTTTTCTAAGAGTAAAGATCTGCTCACCTAATTTAAATAAATAAAATGTACATTTCATTTAACAAGCAATCATCTTTAGAGGAAATTATTACAAAGTTAACTTTTCCTTTTGTAATAACGCTTTTTTAAATAACTCAGTTATTTTTGTAACAATACCTTCTAAAAATGATTCCTTTGTGAATGAAATCTATGAAAGGAATTTTTAAAAAAAATTATTTGTGGAGAAGATAATGGATTTATTTAAGTTCAAATCACGGTTGCTCCAAGTTGTTACTATGTAACATTGTTCTGTCTTTATTAATAAATTCCTTCTATTAGCTCACACTCTCCTGATATATATATATATATATATATATATATATATATAGTACTATTGTAAAAAATTTCAATCGTTAATAAAATACATTTTTATTCATCCAAATAAGTTCAAATACATTTTTTGCAACATACAGTGGATAACAATTGATGTTAATAGGGGGATTTATAAATATTTATTCAATAATTAAATTGTAAAAATTTAGGGGGGATAGGTCGGATTCGAACTGAGTATCTTCATGTTGGAAGTCTAGCGCTTTGGTAATGAGACAACTTTCCCATTGCAAGTAATGCATTTATCAAAGATTTATATGAATTTTTCTTTTGCCTCCATCTGGTTGTCTTGGGACCTTCATTGCTAAAACTTAAATTGTTGCCATGGTTACCACTCCAATATCATAAATAATGATCAGAGTTTAAAAATGAATAAAATAAACAAACAAACTGGATTAGGCTAACGGTGTCGAACCTTGCTTCACAAACGAACAATGCGAAAGGAAAGCGAAAAGAAACTACAACACAATGTAAGCGATGAAAAAAACGTAATAATAGTAACAATAAAAAATAATAGTCCATATATAGATAGGAGAATGGAAAACTGCAAGGTTATTCGATTTCTATTTTGTCACTTAATTGTTATTCTGACATATGTATATACATATTTATATTAATTGTAATTATAAAATAAAAATAAAATAAAATTTGTCTTTGTTAATTAAAGTAGGAATTGATTTTTAATTTTGTTTATATAACTTGTTTTTACCCAGTAAATAGGTTTTATTATTAACAAAGAAAAATTCTTGTAGCAACTAATGTCCACTATCTAGATCAGGTCTAAACCATACGTCTATTGGCTATGTTTACAGTTTTAAAAAAATTTCAAAAATATATCGGCATGTGCATGTACTGTAGTAAGTACATTAGTGCGTCAAAAATTAATTGATAAAAAATAATAAATTTAATATTTTTGTATTGTACCACGTTTAATGGACTAAGATGTATAAAATAATTTTCCATGCTCCTTCTACAATTTTGAGGGAGAATTGTTAGTGGCTATGGATCTTCCTATAATAGACTACTTAGAGAGAAAAACGTGGGGCGCAGGCAGTAAATAATACAAGCAGACAATCCGGTTGAATTCACAACTGATTTCAGTGAATTGGATATGGGATTCACCGTAATATAATTCATTTACTCTTCGTTAACCATCATGAATTGGCTGCGCTCCACTCTCTCCAAGTATTACAAATATATTCATAGCCAATAACAATTCTTCCACAAAATTGTAGAATGGCAATGAAAAATTATTTTATACTTTCTAGTCCGTTTTATAAACGTGGTGTATTAAAACAATCTATTTAATTTATTATTTTCTGGTTTTAGTTTTGTGTCCGGGTGAAGAATTTCAATAGATTTTGTATATATTGACGAGACTCGGACGTTTGCTCTTGCTTGAGCATGTCGATGCACGTCATCGGCAAGTGGAGAAGAACTTGTCGCTTGTCTCACGAGACCTATATCGAGCCTTTCGTTTCTTATCACTTTCAAATCTATCTTGCGCTGTTCTTCGGGACGTTCTGTAGGTCCCTTACGGCATTTTACTAATCGTGTAAACATATCTGCTTCAGACTCCTCTTGTAGTCCAACTTGTCGTGTTGGCTTCTTATCTCATCGGCGCTTCCGTTTAGTAGACGTCTTTTTAACCATTGTAACGATTGTCACAACATTCACTCACACTATTACACGTTTGTAGGCGAAAAGCCAGGGCACTATTCACTAACACTGAACGCTCGTGAAACGTGATGTTTCCATTGGAAAATGCAATTATTCATTAAACTAGGGGCGCGAAACGCGACACGCACACATAGGTAGGCCTACACGTGCACTCGAGAAACACAACCTCTGCTGTTAGCCTACACAGGTGTACACAAGCAAATCTAATTTGTTTGAACAAATAATGCTTAAGCAAACTTAAAGCGAGTGAATGTTGCATAGTCATCCAGTCCTGACCTGTACGTAAAATTTCAAGTCTGTAGTTCCTCAATCAAATTTAATTTGTTTAAACAATCTTGCGGACAAAAAACAGATGGAATTACTGTAAAAACATACGGTTAATATTCAGTTGTGACATAGGCTATATTTAAAAAATTCCAAGTCTCTAGCTCATTCCTGAAATTAGATTTGTTCAAACAACTATTGTTTAGATAAATATTGAGAGAAGAAACCGAGTGAATATTGCATTGTCATCTAATTGTGACCTATGTTTGATATTTCAGGTCTCATCGGGAAGTTAGTTTAAACTCGATTGCAAAATTCCACCTGGACAGACAGACAGATATGATGGATACCGAACTAACAAAAACGCGGTAAAATTTACTTAACTACCGACAAAATAATTGCCAATTATTGTAGGGGCGCTACAAAATATTTTTACCTTAAGGTAGCTACGAGTTAAGAAAGACGTCTGGGAAACACTACTCTATTAGATTGGTGTACAGTGGAGTACAGCAAAACACAACTGTCGGTTTAATCGAGTGAAAGGGATTTTAACTGGTTTCTGTCGTGCGTGCTAATTTGTTATCTTGGAGTTTAAGGTTTTTGCAACCGTGCAATGGTTTATTGAAAGAGGTACGAGTGAAAGCTGAACATTTTCAAATTGATAACCATAAAATTATTCATTTGCATAAGCGCTTACAAAGTGAAAACAATAACGGAAGAAATATTATGTCTTGCTTTGTGGAGTTTATAGCTTTGTTAACTCATCTGATATGATAAAACCCATTGTTTTAACATAAAAGGCAGCTGTTTTAAGGCGGTTTTCTCTCTCCTCTTCTCTCTTTATTCGCTTTCCGTCCTATTTTCTTCTCACTAGCTTTCCTCGAAAGCTTATTCTGCATATAATTAAGTATACATTCACGCATGTTATGTATATTTTGATTAGATAGTTAAATGACGCAATAGAAGAAAACCTAACTGGAGAACGAAACTGCAGAAATTAGGTAAAGAAAAAAATTTATATGTAATATTTGGAATGGTCAGTAAAGTTTTTTAAAAAATGTCTATTCTTGTACGTGGGATAGGTCGGTTGTTGATCATTGTGTATTGTCAGTGTTGGCCAATGAAATCGTTGATGGAGGCGTAGAGTGCCATTGAAAGTTAGGAGTCTCGGCCAGAGACTGAAGGGAAGAACGGTGTTTGAGAATAAGTGTGCTGTGGACGGGCTTATAGGAGTACCTCCTAAGGAACAGTTCTCTAGGAGGTACTCTAGGGCTCTTATAGTCCGTCCAGACTCGGAAGCGCCCTAGAGGATTAAGCGACACTCGTACCTCTACGCTCAGATACACTGCCTATCTGCGTCGATGGTTTTCCTTGTCACCAGTGAGGACTTGGTCTACAACAGTAAAATCTTTTAAGCTGTAACATTTAGGTAATTTTTACTGACAATTTTTGATTCTACGTATTTTTACTTCGACAAGAGGTCAAACATAGCTATTTCAATATTTAGTGAATATTTAATGTAATATAATAAATAGTGGGACTTGATATTGAATGATTTTTATCTTTTCTATTTTCGTTGCACGTGACGTAATCACGTCGTATTTGGATTCCTAAAAAGGTTTTGTTTTATAACATTTTTTAGGAAAAAAAACGTCTGATTAGCACGCGCGAAGTGTGTGTTTGTGCGCGCACGTGCTTGACAGATAGTTAGAGAGAGAGGGGGGGTCGCTTAATCCCTCACTTAACATTTAAAACTATTTTAAATATTGCAATTTGTTTTAAGCATTTGATAGGAATTTTGATTCATGGATAAAAAAATTACCTAATATGAGAGACAAGTTACAAAGTATATTACTTTGTTGTACGACTTCGTTAAAAAAAAGCTATTTATTTGATTTATTGATGATGTGTACACTCACAAAAAGTTTTTTGTTAAATAAAAATGCGGTTGTTACGAGAGTCTAATATTATTTATGAAAAATTGAGCAAAGTTTCGATAAGTATATAGTTATCCTCATTCAGGACAAAATTAATTATTTATATCTAGAAAATTACAATATAAAATTAAAATACCTATTATTATATACTTATATTATTTCCTAAAATATATTAATACCTATATTGTTTCATTGTAAAAGCAACTCTTAGTAGCGTGGTGGCGTGAGATGTGCTTGCTATCATAATTAGATGCGCCCCTACCCACCCTTCACCTATCCATATTTATTTCCTTACTAACAGAACAACGTCGTTGAACTTGCTGTGGAGGAAAGTGGGAGAGTTTTTCTTGGCATTTACGCTAATACCAGCCTTGAAATTCCCAATAGGGTTCATTTTGTTTTAAGTTCTCAGACTGATTTTACGAATTATTGCCGAAACCCGATAAATAGGAATGCAAATACCTTTCAGTCTGTTTGCTGAGTATAATTACATCCTGCAATTAAATTTCTCATATAAGTTACTATTTATTGTTCTAAGCTAAATTTTTAAAGGTAGGTTTTCGTAATGCTTTCAAATAGTTTTATTATGCCCTTTCCCAGTAACGTTTGATCGAACTGTTAAAAGGGACGAATGTGGTGAAATCGGACAGAACTGTTAATAAAATCTATTTTCCATAGGTTATATCTATTGAATTGGTAATTCTATTCAAATCTTTCATTCGCGTTTCCCTAAATATTGTAAATTCACTTGTTAAAAGTCTTAATGAATTTTGTCATATGATTATCCCGAAAAATGAGCAGTTAGATTTAATAATGAACAATCCTACGTCGTATCATAATTCGTGGGTTATGCTGCCTCTTCAAAATGAAAAACTGACTGAAGTATGCCTTACCTCAGATATACCTAAACACAGTAAGCATCTGTTATTTAATAAATTTTGTAGGATTTATACCTTTTTTTATCTATCGTCGGTTGTAATATCTTTTTTTTATTTATCTTACTTATTTCTCCTTGATCAGTTCTTTTTTTCATGCATTTCATCATCTGGAGTGCCTCTTTCAATATCAAGAAGGGTTTGCCAAACATCACTAGCGAGCATCACAGCACCTCCACCTATTAAAGATTTATTAATTCGGACCTAGCAAAATCCCGTGCGATTTCGTTCACCGATAGATGGCATTACTGGATATTTACTGTTAACTGAATTGTATAGCATGCACTTTACATGCATCAATTTGTTGTAGCAATTGTAATAAATAATATCCTAAATTATTATCTTTCTAAAACTAATGTAATCAGCCTTTATCTATTTGGTTACATTCAAACATTACGTTAACACATACGATATATATATATATTTAATTATCGAAACATTAAATTTACTAATATTCTTAAACGACTAATAATTGTGTATGTGTACATTGCTTTTTTTTTAAACTCCTCTAAGGATATCCACCAAAATTGCTATATAGGGGGGGGGGTTGATCTCAGGAATCCAACGGGATAAGTCAAACTTTTCTGAAACATCGTCAACAGGTTTTGAAAAAATATATATATCGGAAACTATTCTAAGGATGTTAACAATATTGGTATAGGAGGAATCCAATGAGCTAAGTCAAAGTTTGATTAAAAATCGTCATCATCAGTTTTCGAAAAATTGCATACCGTATGTATATATATTTGTAATTTTTTCCCGGAAACTACTCAAAGAATTTCCACTAAGATTGGTATATAGGGGGTTTTTAACCTCAGCAATCCAATGGGCTGTGAAAATTTTCTCATAAATCATTTTCAAGTTTTTTAAAATCTTTAAACATTTAAAACTACTTTAAGGATTTAGACCAAAATTGCTGTATTGGATGTTAACGTCAGTAATCCAAGAGGCTAAGGGAAATTTATCTGAACAATCGATATCAGGTTTTCGACAATTTTTAAGTTAATATTTTTAGAATTATCCCTACATAGGACCCAAGCAAGAGTCAACTTGGATGTGCTATGCAAATACATCAGTTTCTAGTTAGACCGGCATTTACCTTGACAATCACAAGTCACAGAGGCAAACTTTTGCTTATGTTGGTATCGACTAGGATTAAAGAAGGTGGCTTTAAAATTCTTTTGCCAAATGACGTCATACTCGAAACCATGTTTAAAATTCCGGACTCAATCGGAGTATGATCCGGTCGTAGTTAGGTTTCCTGATATAAAACTTCAGTAAATATAAAACTTTTATTTGGACGGTGTCTGCCATTTATGATTATTCTAAGTTTGCTTTGAATATAAATTTTCTGTAATTAATTTACATACTGAAATGTATTATATTTTACTTTGTTTATTACATCACATGTATACATTGATGCGTATTTGGGAGACTCCAACTGTAAACTGAATGGCACTGAGCAGGAGTGCAGCAGTGAGACGAGGAAGGGTCAAGGATTCATCAGGTATAATGATTGTACCAGAGAAAAAGAAAAGTATTCTATGGTAGAATCATTATGCAGAATGAATAGCTTGAGCCTTCAACGTATAACTGAAGGACCCCCAGACAACCCCAGTCAGGTTACAGTAGGAGTCACCGCGCCTACCCGTGTCGGCTCCCTAAGGGAGGATTACTCACGACTTACTTAGACGTCCCGCACCCATTAGATAAAACTAACCGATGTTGGCTCCGCAGAGGGCTATTCACAACAGATATTAAATCGAATACAACAATAGAATTAGACGTTTCTATGGATTTTGGTAAATGTTATATTGTTGATACTGTTTGTTGAAGGAAATATATTACAACTTTTTAAAAAAATGTTTTAACTTGCCTATAGTAGCACTTATGTAGCTCACGCGAAGATGGAATCAACAAATGGAAATATATTAATTAAATTACTTTTTAAGTTATATTTTTTTATTAATGATTTACTACTAATCTTTGATCGGCCCTATGAGCAAGAATTGAAAGTGAGTACACATGGCCACCGGAAGATTCTGACCTAACGATCGTTGGTTGTTAATCCAACTGTAATACAGTTGCAACAACTGTAATAGAGGGATGCGCCTAGGAGCACCTGGACAAACGAGATTTTCGAACGGAGAGCGCCACTCCCTGGGTGCGTTTACTTGGGGCAAGTCTGCAGCTATTTGGTCAACTACAAACAAAGATTCGTTAAAGGTGATTGTGCGACCCATTAGAGTTTGGATGTCAACTTGCATTGACCCATGTGTTATCGTGGTAGCTGTTGAAAGTCCGGAAACTGTAACTGGGACTTTCAAGAGGTACTGCGGTTCTTTTTCGCTTAGAAAGCTGCAGATACTTCTGGAGTTCAATAGTCCTAGAAATATTCGTATAGTACCCCGGGAGATTTTAATTTGAGCAAGTCTGTACCCATCAGCACTATAGAATCACTGCGGCATTCGGAGTCATCCTGAAGGTTAAGGGTCGTCTGTGGAGCTATTGTGTTAAAGTACGTTGTTTAGCAGCAAGGTGCTGGTGGTTTGAAACTTTGTTGGTAATTGTTAGGTACCGCAGAAGAGGAATTACGTGTGGGTATCGTGATACGGATTGCGTACATCAGAGGTGGAACACGACGATTTCTCTTACTAATAATGAGTATCCAATATTCTTAAACGACTAACATTTGCATTTATGTAAAAATGTACATGTTTAAATGTTTTCTCGGAAACTACTCTAACGATTTTCACCAACATTGGTATATAGGGGGTTTTTAACCTCAAGAGTCCAATGACGTAAGTCAAAATTTGCTAAAATATTTTCATAATCAGATTTCGAAAAATTGTATATAAAGTATACATTTTGTAAATTTTTTATCGAAAAATACTCTATATGGATTTTTACCAAAATTTGTATATAGGGGGTTTTTAACCTCAGGAATCCAATGAGTTTAGTCGAAATTTGCTAAAAAATTGTCATAATCAGATTTCGAAAAATTATATATATATATATATATATATATATATATATATATATATATATATATATTTAGGTTAGTTTTGGTAAAGATTATTTAGATTTTTTGGACTAGGAGACTGACAGACTTATCTTGGTAAGAGTCCACTCTGTAGTCTTGAAATAGAAACACATAAAAGCACTTGAACAATGATATATTTCAACCACACAGTGGTCTTTGTCAATCGAAGAGAAAACACAAAAAGAAATATGAGAGAATGAAATATATCATTGTTTAAGTGCTTTTATGTGTCTCTATCTCATGACTACAGAGTGGACTCTTACCAAGGTAAGTCTGTCAGTCTCCTAGTCCAAAAAATCTCTCTCTCTCTCTCTCTCTCTCTCTCTCTCTATATATATATATATATATATATATATATATATATATATATATATATATGTATGTATGTATGTATGTATGTATTTGTAAATTTTTTCTCAGAAACTACTCTAGGGATTTTCACTAAAATTCCATGTTTAAAAAGTCCAGGACTTTCACAATAATACGTATATAGGGGAGGGGGGCTTGTTAACCTCTGCAATCCAATGGGCTGAGTGAAAGTTTTCTGAAAAATCATCAAGTTCCTGAAAATCTTTAAAGATTTTCACAAAAATTGGTATATTGGGCGTTAGCCTTAGAAATCAATAGATTTTTAGAAAAATCTTTATCAAGTTTTCGAAAATTTTTAAAAAGTTCATATTTCCAGAAATAAATAGGACTCAAGCATGTACTACTAGGATGTACTATGCAAATACACCGATTCCCAGTTAGACCAGCATTTCCCATGGCATTCCATAAATCACCTAGGCAAACTTTTGTTTATGTTAGTATCGACTTAAGAACCTTCCTTTTGATGGTGCTATATGTGCCATTCTCTAGGACTAAAAAAAGGAGTAGCATAAAAATCCTTTTGCCAAAAAATCCATGTTTAAGTGAAACATAACATTTAAAATGTCAGACTCAGTCATAGTATTATCAGATTGTAGATAGGGCTCCTGATATTAAAACTTTTATAAATACAGTAGAAATAAAAATAACTAATAAGGCTTAAATAATAACATCAGTTTCGAAAATGATGAATTGACAAAGAATAGAAAATTCTCAACAAGAAGTAAATAGTGTACTTACTTTACTTTCCAACGCCCATCCGTGGCTGTTCTGCCATTCGACGTCGAACCTCCCAATATAGACTGACTATATTCTGCGGTGTTGACTATAGTTGGGGACATAGGGAGAGATGTTCGCCGTCCAGTCTTCCTACTTGGCACAGGGGGCAGGTGTCTACATTGGCCGATTCTATTTAGAATTTTTCCTCCTCGTGGTGCACCTTGGGTAACGCTAATTCTGCAACAGCGATCGCCGAAGACCAAAAATCTTCTTGAGCCACATCGGTACTATGACTGAAAGTAACTAGTGTGGTAGAAGTTATTAACATTTTAGGTTCTAAACAAACTGAAATTATATAAAAAAAAACACGTAAAAAATTACAACAGTTTTTTTCATCAAGAAATAATATAACCAATACATGAGATTAACTGCAGATCAATTTGTTCCTACAGAAGACGAAGATTTTTACCCAAACCCGTATTCAAATAGTAAATATTATCAAAGCTTGTAAATTAATTTAATTAATATATTTGTTGTTCCATATTAACGTGAACCACTAGGTTTTAACTAAAAACTCTTGCAAGTATGTTACACTTGCCTATAGTAGCACTTACTTTTATAAATGTTGACGACGACCGTTTCGGGAGATGTGTCCATTAAGTTACGGCCTGAGTTGTCTATGGGACACATCTCCCGAAACGGCCGTCCTCAACATTTATAAAAGCAAGTGCTACTAAAGGCAAGTGTAACATATTTACAATTGTTTTTATATTTTACGTGAGCTACGTTTGACATTATAACTCCTAATACGCATAATGTACACGCACACCCCCACCATAATATCCGCCTTAGCACCCTAACCTACGAAAACCTTGAAATCAGTTACGGTCTGAGTTGACAATGGGACACATCTTCCGAAACGGCCGTCCTCAACAAATATAAGTAAATGCTACTATAGGCAAGTTTGTAATATATTTACAAGTGTTTTAATTGATTTTAGTTAATTTAATAAAGATTCAGTATTTTTTGCCCAACTTTTATTCAATATTACTTTTGGTAACAATTGCTATAAATCATTATTAAAGCTGCTGGATAAAGTATTTGTAAAGTGAGTTTGTAAAAACAAAATCAATGTTAAAATTTTCTTTTCACCTGAAGAATAATGGGGTTTTTCAAGATTTAGTGATGGAGAAAATAAAATAATAATGAAATTATCAAAGTGGTGTTAAAGAATATCTAACTAGGAGATTTAGAAAGTTATAGTAGGTAAATATTTAAATCGAGCTGAAAAGTAAAATTAAACTAAAGTAAAAGATGCAAATTAATAAAATAAGGGCAACTTGGAAATAGCGATTAAATTACTAAAATTCGTAAAAATGTTGGTAAAACTTGACAAATTTATTACCTTGGAACTTTTTCGTTTTTCACAAATTTTGCTTAAAAATATACTGTAATCAAAATTACAGTTAATTTCAAACCATAAACTCCAAAACCATAAAACTCTGGTTCAAACTTACGTTTATAGAAACATGACCACACAAAGACTCTCTTTCATGAAGTAGTTGTTCAAAAAGTATATAGAATTACCTACAGGTTTGGCCGATATAATAGCTGGGATAATCATTACATGTTAATTTGTAAATACCGGATAGTTTCTATTTGTCTGTTTATTTTTGAAAGGGATGTATGTGCTGTCTAAAGTGTTTGTTGTTTTGTAAACTATTTGGTAATGAAGTTTTTTTAATGTGAAAGCTATTTTGTCTTTTTGTTGGGGTAGGTGAGGGATATGTATTTGTTGTTTTTGTGTGGTTTGTCTGGCTATTTGATGTTGTTTATGTTTAATTTTCATATGCATGTTGTCTATGTGTGAATGTTGGTAGCCGTTTTGTTGAGCGATGTATTTTATGGTATTGCGTCTTCGTCATAGTCTTTCTGTAGCATAGATATATTGATTAGGCGGTGTAACATATACAATGCAGCTTATATCGGCCAAACCTGTGGGTCATTCTATACACGCTTCGAACAACACATTGCCCACAGAAACCAAACAAACCCAAAATCCATCTACGCAACACACACACACACGGACATACATACTAATTTAAACATTCCCCACATATTAGAACAAAGTAAAAAAACTAACAACTTTAGAAAAATAAGATATATACAAACACTACTAAACACATAAAGAAAGCATATTAAATGATCACACACATTTTGAAGCCAAACGCCCTTTTCCATTACATGACACACAACCAAGTATCTTTTAATTACAACAAGCAACAATAATAATAAGTTAGAAATATTAAGTAAAGACCGACAAAGAGGGGTTAACGATTGTATGTTCCAGTTAGAGTAATAAATCAGTCTTGGGTACAAAATAAGGGTGAAGACTATATCTAAGGTTTAAGTAATTCTGGAAACCAGAAAAAGTATGACAAAGGAAACATCTGGGGAAATGTGGGAACTCATAAAATTAGAGTGTAACGTGAGAAACCACAAAACAGCAGATAACCGTTGGCCGAACGTTATGCGTTCAAAATTTTAAAGAGTTTACTCTGGCTGAATTACATAAGGGGGGGGGGAGATATTGCTCGTTTTTAAAAACTAAATTCATCGGGCAAACGGAACTAAATTTGGGGAATTTCGGGAGACTGCAGACGTATTGGAGGGATACAAGTTGTAAAAAAATGTTTTAAAATGGGTAGTTTTGTTTAGAATCGTTAAGGGAATTATAGAAGGATTAGCTATTTATGTAAAGAATTTATAAAAGTGCGACGAGTAATGAAGTAAGCAAATATTAAAGAAAAATGGGAAAGTTAAGTTGATTAGTGTGCAAAAGTGAAGGGAAGAAGTTAACCACCAGCAACCAGTGAAGCCAGGAGTCGCAAACATTAAGTACAAACTTTATTAGACTAGATTCAGACAACAGAAATTTCTATATACATATAGAAACTCATTGTAAATTTTAATTCATTGCCTTTATAAATTTTAATCAAGGTTTTTTTTCACCACTTCTACTTTTTAGAAGATCCCAAAATAACGACCCGAGATAAAGAGCAATCTCACACTGTATTTATTAAATTTTATTGTATTAAGATCCGAAAGGATCGAGTCCGCCTTTATAGTATTTTAGTACTAGTTATTCGATCAAACTTTGTCATTCCATCATATTAATGTATTTGAAGTTATAAATTATAATGACTGAATCCCAGGTAAATAAATGTAGGTGATGTTAAATTTATATGATTGTTTAAGTATTTAGAAACCTAAAGGTGTGACTACTAGAAAGGTAAGGTAATTAGAATATAATATAAAGGTAACATATAATTATCCTTGATATTATAATATATATATATATATATAAGTTATATATATTATAATATAATATAATATATTTGGGCGTGGCTTCATTCCTCTTTATATAGGAGCAGAGTTTTCTGCGCTCTTCACTCGCACTTCAACTGTTGTTGGGTTCACCTCGTCAATGCTGGATGAGATTCTAGCGAAACGCCGGAACTGCGATTTTATGCACTGCAGATTGAACGGATGTACACCAGATAATAACTATTCATCATCATCATCATATATATATATGTGTGTGTGTGTGTGTGTGTGTGTGTGTGTGTGTATTGCAATATGTATTCTTGTGTATTAATAAAGAACTAGGTCAAAATACAAATACAAGAATTATAATTGAATTTACAATTCCTATATATATATATATATATATATATATATATATATATATATATATATATATATACTTGGCGCAAGAAAGCGATGATCCGGTTAATGACCACAACATCGTCCCTCAACACAACCTTTAAACTCCCACGATGATCGAAACCTTCATGAACATCGGTCAGACCTTCACATTCAACCAGCACGGATCATAAACAATGAGGTCTATCTAGTATTCATTAGTGAGAGTTTTTATAGCAAAATATATGCTTTTTCTTCATCTTTTATCTGTAGCCCTATAACGTAAAATATAGGCTATATTTGTGGCAATATTTTGTATTGGCGTATTCGGGGACTTTTGTTGATATAAATATGTAACTTGTTTATTTGAGTAGCTATATAAATAGTTAAACTATTTTGTTTTCCTACAACTGTTACTTGTACATTAAATGTTATTTAAATGCGTTTCAAAAAATATTATAAAAATTCTATAAATATTAATTTATTTACGCTGAAATCATATTTTTAATACTTAATACAACGTCTTAAAAAATTTGTAATCTTGTGTATAATAGCATTTTATTAATGCCTAACTAAAGAAAGGGTTCTAGACAGTACAGTAATATTCTTCTTTCAAGTTCTATTTATAGGTTATTAATTTGTTTGATTCTTTTACATTGTATGAGAAGGATGTAGTGTAATTTTGTTTTTATAAATTAGTAATTGTGTTATTAAATTTATAGATATTTTGGATAACTAGTTTTTCTCGACTTCTAAGATTACTTTTTTATTTGTTGCTATTATTTTTTGATACATACGGTTAATTACAATAATAATTATTAATTAATTAAATACGTCAAATTATATTATAGTAAAAAATTTTTAAATTTATAAACAATGTTTATTTATCTGTCCCAAATTGTATTCGTGTTGTAATTATTCTACAGGCGTTCTTCCAGTAATAGCCATCTTTTTTCTAATGAAATACGTATTAACTATACACCCCCTACTTTAATTCTTATTAAGTGACCTTAACTAGTTCTTATTATTTTTTTATGAAATTTTATTCTTCAAATAGGTTTAAAAGATATTTTTACTCAACAATATTGGTGAAAAAAAACATTTTGTTCAAACAAAAATGGGAGATTAATTTTGTTAAAAAAAAGTAGACGACAGTAGCAGGGTTGAACAATAGATTTAAAGAGTCGGGAGTAAACGGGTGAAAAAGTTAAAGGGGCCGGGGGTCAGAATTAACGGGTGGAATTTATATCACAATAAAATCATAGTTCACTAGAAATGGTTAGGACCACCGCGAGTTTGTCGACGCTCAAAGTAAGATTTCGTGGGCGCCCATCCCAAACTCAACCTCATGTGCGCTCACTCAACATTACACCTGGGCTCACTCAACATTACACCTGGCCTCACTCAGCATTACACCTGGGCTCACTCAATATTACACCTGGGCTCACTCAACATTACGCCTGGACTCAATAAACATTACACCTGAGCTCACTCAGCATTACACCTGGGCTCACTCATTATTACACCTGGGCTCACTCAACATTACACCGGGGCTCACTCAACATTACACCTGGGCTCACTCAACATTACACCTGAGCTCACTCAACATTTCACCTGGGCTCAATAAACATTACACCTGGGCTCACTCAACATTACACCGGGACTCACTCAACATTACACCTGGGCTCACTCAGCATTACACCTGGGCTCATTCAACATTACACCTGGGCTCTCTCAACATTACACCTGGGCTCAATAAACATTACACCTGAGCTCACTCAGCATTACACCTGGGCTCACTCATTATTACACCTGGGCTCACTCAACATTACACCGGGGCTCACTCAACATTACACCTGGGCTCACTCAACATTACACCTGAGCTCACTCAACATTTCACCTGGGCTCAATAAACATTACACCTGGGCTCACTCAACATTACACCGGGACTCACTCAACATTACACCTGGGCTCACTCAGCATTACGCCTGGGCTCATTCAACATTACACCTGGGCTCTCTCAACATTACACCTGGGCTCAATAAACATTACACCTGAGCTCACTCAACATTACACCTGAGCTCACTCAACATTTCACCCGGGCTCAATAAACATTACACCTGGGCTCACTCATCATTACACCGGGGCTCACTCACCATTACACCTGGGCTCACTCATCATTACACCTGGGCTCACTCAACATTACACCTGGGCTCACTCAACATTACACCTGGGCTCAATAAACATTACACCTGAGCTCACTCAACATTACACCTATCTGTAAGAATTCAAACACAATCACACATTTAGCTACTTGACGCGACACTATCAAATACATGTAAACATAATGGAATCAAACACACAACTAGCAACGCAGAGCGGACGTGTTCAAAGCCATATCGCTTCCAGTGGCTTGTTAGCAAAGTGGTGTAGCGGGTTGCTTCGCTGCCTGTGTATTTGTGCTTCGTAATATTAAAAATTCAGTTTCCTATAGTATTCTGTTTGTTGTGCTGTGCTGTACAACTCTGCATTGCGTTGTTATTAGGTTATGTAAGTCCACATTATAATATGTTATACTCGGTATTTCATTGTATTACTTGAAATTGCTATTCATTCGAACCTACAAAGAAATTTTCTAACAGATTTTTGAAGAGTTTATTCTTTAATTCCTTCTATTAGCTAATGCTCTCCTTATACTTATCTTGTACAAATTTTTATTCCTTAATAAAAATACGCGTGTATTCATAAAGTCAAGTTCAAACACATTATTTTTAACCTGTAGTGGATGGTTATTTATGATAATACAGTTTTTTCAAATATTTATTCATTAATTTAAATTTTAAAAAATTGATCTCCTGGCCGGATTCGAATTGAGGATCTTCATGTTTGAAATCCAGTACTTTGGCACCGAGCCAAATTTTCCTAGAAATCGATTACTTAAAATGTATATAAAATTATAAAAGAAAGGCTCGTTGCAATAGTGGAGCATTACGAGATTGATAGAATGAAAAGTTATAGACCACCATCAGCTCATAAATTAGAAACGAAAAAAAGAATAAATAGTAACAAACAAAAATATTATTCCATCACCATATACTGTATAGAGAGGGAAATAGGATAATACAAGGAAATTCGCTTTCTTTTTTGATCAGGGAGATTTATATTTCAGCAAACGGTGTCCCCAGATTTTCCAACTGAGCCAGGACTTGTTTCATTTGTCATTTTCCCCAGCTCTGGTGTTGTTTGAGTCCAGAAGAGGAAGTAATTATGTAATTTTAACGTGTCAAGCAAGACTTTTCAATTTCAGGACTGGGATACTTTTTGAGTTGTAAAGTGCTCGAAATAGTAAATATTTGATTCGGAATGGGATATTTGCTTCGTTTATTATAAAGGGTGAGACTATATAGCCTACTGTGAATGAAAAGCTGTTTGCTTCGAATTAGTTCCAGCTTGTTAAAGGAAAGATAGGTCTAGAAGCCGCTGCTAACTTCCATTGCGAGATTCCTCGTTCCCCTAGTACCTCCGACTGGACCACTTCTGTTGGGAAAAGTTACCACTTCCCTCAATGCAGGAGGCTATCCATCTAGGTTTAACATCAATATAAGTGACATTAAATACAGCCAACTACTCAGTAAAACTGTATATTTCAAATTCGTAAAGATTCCAGTTTTAAACCATTATACATTTTAGATGAGTCTCATAGTACTATTAAAAACATACGATTTTATACAGTTTGTTTATGTGTTTAGGTTAGTTAGTGTAACAGGAGTTCAATTAAATTTAATATTGATTCTTTGTAGAAAATGCTACTCTTTTCTAACCGAGAAATATAAGAATTATTATTAATGACAAGATTTTTAAAAAAACTTTAAAATTAAGATTTTGAAAAATCCCGACACGCCACACCTATAGATTGCCAAGTGAAAACTTCCTTTCAAATT